>JACYXH010000392.1:775000-962500 GCA_026745465.1 Lota lota | reverse complement strand
CTGAGAGGCTACGGCCCCAGTGTGAGAGTGAGATGAGCTAACGGTAGCGTCTGAGAGGCTACGGCCCCAGTGTGAGTGTGAGATGAGCTAACGGTAGCGTCCGAGAGGCTACGGCCCCAGTGTGAGATGAGCTAACGGTAGCGTCTGAGAGGCTACGGCCCCAGTGTGAGAGTGAGATGAGCTAACAGTAGCGTCTGAGAGGCTACGGCCCCAGTGTGAGTGTGAGATGAGCTAACGGTAGCGTCTGAGAGGCTACGGCCCCAGTGTGAGATGAGCTAACGGTAGCGTCTGAGAGGCTACGGCCCCAGTGTGAGAGTGAGATGAGCTAACAGTAGCGTCTGAGAGGCTACCGCCCCAGTGTGAGATGAGCTAACGGTAGCGTCTGAGAGGCTACGGCCCCAGTGTGAGAGTGAGATGAGCTAACGGTAGCGTCTGAGAGGCTACGGCCCCAGTGTGAGATGAGCTAACGGTAGCGTCTGAGAGGCTACGGCCCCAGTGTGAGAGTGAGATGAGCTAACGGTAGCGTCTGAGAGGCTACGGCCCCAGTGTGAGAGTGAGATGAGCTAACGGTAGCGTCTGAGAGGCTACGGCCCCAGTGTGAGTGTGAGATGAGCTAACGGTAGCGTCTGAGAGGCTACGGCCCCAGTGTGAGATGAGCTAACGGTAGCGTCTGAGAGGCTACGGCCCCAGTGTGAGAGTGAGATGAGCTAACGGTAGCGTCTGAGAGGCTACGGCCCCAGTGTGAGTGTGAGATGAGCTAACAGTAGCGTCTGAGAGGCTACGGCCCCAGTGTGAGAGTGAGATGAGCTAACGGTAGCGTCCGAGAGGCTACGGCCCCAGTGTGAGAGTGAGATGAGCTAACGGTAGCGTCTGAGAGGCTACGGCCCCAGTGTGAGAGTGAGAGTGAGATGAGCTAACAGTAGCGTCTGAGAGGCTTCGGCCCCAGTGTGAGAGTGAGATGAGCTAACGGTAGCGTCTGAGAGGCTACGGCCCCAGTGTGAGTGTGAGATGAGCTAACGGTAGCGTCTGAGAGGCTACGGCCCCAGTGTGAGAGCGAAATGAGCTAACGGTAGCGTCTGAGAGGCTACGGCCCCAGTGTGAGAGCGAAATGAGCTAACGGTAGCGTCTGAGAGGCTACGGCCCCAGTGTGAGAGCGAAATGAGGTAACGGTAGCGTCTGAGAGGCTACGGCCCCAGTGTGAGATGAGCTAACAGTAGCGTCTGAGAGGCTACGGCCCCAGTGTGAGATGAGCTAACGGTAGCGTCTGAGAGGCTACGGCCCCAGTGTGAGAGTGAGATGAGCTAACGGTAGCGTCTGAGAGGCTACGGCCCCAGTGTGAGAGTGAGATGAGCTAACAGTAGCGTCTGAGAGGCTACGGCCCCAGTGTGAGTGTGAGATGAGCTAACGGTAGCGTCTGAGAGGCTACGGCCCCAGTGTGAGAGTGAGATGAGCTAACAGTAGCGTCTGAGAGGCTACGGCCCCAGTGTGAGTGTGAGATGAGCTAACGGTAGCGTCTGAGAGGCTACGGCCCCAGTGTGAGATGAGCTAACGGTAGCGTCTGAGAGGCTACGGCCCCAGTGTGAGAGTGAGATGAGCTAACGGTAGCGTCTGAGAGGCTACGGCCCCAGTGTGAGATGAGCTAACAGTAGCGTCTGAGAGGCTACGGCCCCAGTGTGAGAGCGAAATGAGCTAACGGTAGCGTCTGAGAGGGTACGGCCCCAGTGTGAGAGCGAAATGAGCTAACGGTAGCGTCTGAGAGGCTACGGCCCCAGTGTGAGAGCGAAATGAGGTAACGGTAGCGTCTGAGAGGCTACGGCCCCAGTGTGAGATGAGCTAACAGTAGCGTCTGAGAGGCTACGGCCCCAGTGTGAGATGAGCTAACGGTAGCGTCTGAGAGGCTACGGCCCCAGTGTGAGAGTGAGATGAGCTAACGGTAGCGTCTGAGAGGCTACGGCCCCAGTGTGAGAGTGAGATGAGCTAACAGTAGCGTCTGAGAGGCTACGGCCCCAGTGTGAGTGTGAGATGAGCTAACGGTAGCGTCTGAGAGGCTACGGCCCCAGTGTGAGAGTGAGATGAGCTAACAGTAGCGTCTGAGAGGCTACGGCCCCAGTGTGAGTGTGAGATGAGTTAACGGTAGCGTCTGAGAGGCTACGGCCCCAGTGTGAGATGAGCTAACGGTAGCGTCTGAGAGGCTACGGCCCCAGTGTGAGAGTGAGATGAGCTAACAGTAGCGTCTGAGAGGCTACGGCCCCAGTGTGAGATGAGCTAACAGTAGCGTCTGAGAGGCTACGGCCCCAGTGTGAGTGTGAGATGAGCTAACGGTAGCGTCTGAGAGGCTACGGCCCCAGTGTGAGTGTGAGATGAGCTAACGGTAGCGTCTGAGAGGCTACGGCCCCAGTGGGAGATGAGCTAACGGTAGCGTCTGAGAGGCTACGGCCCCAGTGTGAGAGTGAGATGAGCTAACGGTAGCGTCTGAGAGGCTACGGCCCCAGTGTGAGTGTGAGATGAGCTAACGGTAGCGTCTGAGAGGCTACCGCCCCAGTGTGAGATGAGCTAACGGTAGCGTCTGAGAGGCTACGGCCCCAGTGGGAGATGAGCTAACGGTAGCGTCTGAGAGGCTACGGCCCCAGTGGGAGATGAGCTAACGGTAGCGTCTGAGAGGCTACGGCCCCAGTGGGAGATGAGCTAACGGTAGCGTCTGAGAGGCTACGGCCCCAGTGTGAGATGAGCTAACGGTAGCGTCTGAGAGGCTACGGCCCCAGTGGGAGATGAGCTAACGGTAGCGTCTGAGAGGCTACGGCCCCAGTGTGAGATGAGCTAACGGTAGCGTCTGAGAGGCTACGGCCCCAGTGTGAGTGTGAGATGAGCTAACGGTAGCGTCTGAGAGGCTACGGCCCCAGTGGGAGATGAGCTAACGGTAGCGTCTGAGAGGCTACGGCCCCAGTGGGAGATGAGCTAACGGTAGCGTCTGAGAGGCTACGGCCCCAGTGTGAGATGAGCTAACGGTAGCGTCTGAGAGGCTACGGCCCCAGTGTGAGTGTGAGATGAGCTAACGGTAGCGTCTGAGAGGCTACGGCCCCAGTGGGAGATGAGCTAACGGTAGCGTCTGAGAGGCTACGGCCCCAGTGTGAGAGTGAGATGAGCTAACGGTAGCGTCTGAGAGGCTACGGCCCCAGTGTGAGTGTGAGATGAGCTAACGGTAGCGTCTGAGAGGCTACGGCCCCAGTGTGAGATGAGCTAACGGTAGCGTCTGAGAGGCTACGGCCCCAGTGGGAGATGAGCTAACGGTAGCGTCTGAGAGGCTACGGCCCCAGTGGGAGATGAGCTAACGGTAGCGTCTGAGAGGCTACGGCCCCAGTGGGAGATGAGCTAACGGTAGCGTCTGAGAGGCTACGGCCCCAGTGGGAGATGAGCTAACGGTAGCGTCTGAGAGGCTACGGCCCCAGTGTGAGATGAGCTAACGGTAGCGTCTGAGAGGCTACGGCCCCAGTGTGAGATGAGCTAACGGTAGCGTCTGAGAGGCTACGGCCCCAGTGGGAGATGAGCTAACGGTAGCGTCTGAGAGGCTACGGCCCCAGTGGGAGATGAGCTAACGGTAGCGTCTGAGAGGCTACGGCCCCAGTGTGAGATGAGCTAACGGTAGCGTCTGAGAGGCTACGGCCCCAGTGTGAGATGAGCTAACAGTAGCGTCTGAGAGGCTACGGCCCCAGTGTGAGTGTGAGATGAGCTAACGGTAGCGTCTGAGAGGCTACGGCCCCAGTGGGAGATGAGCTAACGGTAGCGTCTGAGAGGCTACGGCCCCAGTGGGAGAGCGAGCGGGTGCTTCTGACTGGGCGTGCTTGGCCGGCGCTCACGAGGAATCAGGCTCCTTGTCCCGCTTGCCCAGGCCAGGGATCCGGAAGGCTTTCCCCCGGCTCTTCTTCCCTCCTTCGGCCCCCAGGGCAGGCATGTACTCCTCGAAGCCCACCACCGCTGGACACGCCAGGGCCAGCAGGCAGGACGGACGGGGAGGAAAACACGCAGTCAATACATGCTTTACATGATGTCAGCAGCATCGCCATAAGCACGTCATGAGAGCCAGACCTGCTGTGGACACGGCAGACAGCAGGATAAGAAGCTAACATTAACATGAATTAACATGAATACAGAGAGGGTTAGGGTCCTGGTTCAAGGTCAACACATGGGTCTTTGCATGCAATTTTCGGGTAAAAAGCATGTAAGGCACACGCACACACACACACACACACACACACACACACACACACACACACACACACACACACACACACACACACACACACACACACACACACACACACACACACACACACACACACACACACACACACGAAGATGAGAAGATTTGGAGAAGCTGAGACTGCAGGAGTCTTTTAAGCACTGCATTAGTTTGTATATTCCACCAGTCCCCAGCGTAACGTAGGAGATCCTCTTTACCTGGTCGCTCCTTGCCCGTCCCCTTCTGCTCTGCAAACTTCTGGAGCAGGTTGTCTGTTCCAGTGTTTTCCACATTCTGCTTGAACTCCTCATGGACCTGAGGCAACCCGAACACGGTTTTATTCAAAACACTTACGGCCCGACAACAAACAAGCTCCATTAGCACAGAGTGTGAAAGCTATCCGAAAGCCTGGGAAAATCACAGGCAGTGCAACAGAAATCAATGAGAAGAAAGCTCATTTTAGGGTTGAACAGATGACGTCACTGAGTAAGCAACACGCTCGTCGACTGGTCCTAAACGCTGAGGAAGAGGAAGCCACCTCTGGGTGTGGTGAACAGCAGACCCCGCTTCTCTCAAAGCACGTACCTGGCCCACTTGGACATGGGTGTCCTCGATGGAGTGGCAGTAGCCCTTGATCAGCTGTTTCATCTGTCGCAGGTGGGCCTCCTCGATGTCCTGAAACTTCTACAAAGGCGCACGCACACATGCACACATACACACGCACACGCACACACACACACGCACACGCACACACACACACACACACACGCACACACACACACAATCATAGTGGCATTACAGAGCACCTGTGTTAGAGGCTGCAGTTTGTGTTTGGTTCCTCTCCAAAAACCTATTTATTTTACGATATTCACTGAATTTGACTGGAACTTAAAACCAAACCAAAGTGTAACTGATTGCAACAGAGTTCAGCCAGCAGAGCAACAGCGCTGGTCTGCTGGAGATTCAGGGCTACACAGCAGGGCACCGGGCTGACAGAATACTACGCTGGTCATAATGAGTCTGGGTTTATTAGATCCTGCTCTGCACCGCCGTATGTGCGTCTCCGCTGCCTGGGAACGAGAGTGCGGGCTGCCGGATTCACAATTCCCCAAATGAGCCGCAAAGAAGTCATTTGGCCAGATGAAACAAAATGGACAAACGTAAAATGAAAGGCAGACTACTGTGGAGGTGACCGTCAGCAGAACACCCAGGAGTCCGCCCTCTTCCTCCTCTGCCTTGCTGATGCTTCAGGCTCTCCAACAGACCTCACGGGGGGCTGCTGGAGAGCCTGAAGGGAGCAGGGCTGCACAGCTTGTACTTAGCGGCAGGTCCATCTGGGGGTCCGCCCGGCCCTAATGAGGCCAGGCGGACCGGCCTCGCAAAGCTATCGGTACAGATAATTGGTCACAAGGGCTCCTGTCATCTTTTGGCATGTAAAGATCTAGGGAGGGGGCAGCGGTGCAATCATCAAGATCTCTATGGAGACGGAGACGGTAACCATGGTGTTCTCTAGGCAGCGATCAAAGGTAATGAGCGGGGTTGTTGGGGTGCACGTGTGTTTGTGTGTACATGTGTGTGTGTCGGAGAGAGAGAGAGAGAGAGAGAGAGAGAGACACAGAGAGAGAGAGAGAGAGAGAGAGAGAGAGACAGAGAGAGACAGAGACAGAGACAGAGACAGAGACAGAGAGAGAGAGAGAGAGAGAGAGAGAGAGAGAGAGAGAGAGAGAGAGACAGAGAGAGAGAGAGAGAGAGAGAGACAGAGAGACAGAGAGACAGAGAGACAGAGAGACAGAGAGACAGAGAGAGAGAGAGAGAGAGAGAGACAGACAGACAGACAGACAGACAGACAGACAGACAGACAGACAGACAGACACAGAGACAGAGAGAGAGAGAGACAGAGACAGAGACAGACACAGAGACAGAGACAGACACAGAGACAGACACAGAGACAGAGATAAAAGTGGCAGAGAGGGAGATTGAGAGAGATATGTTATGATTATAGAGGAGAGCTCGAGAAAGATAGAGCGAGGGAGAGAGAGAAGGATACAGAGAACAACTGGCTGCATCTGGTTCCAAGAACTGACCTGGGCAGAATCGCTCATCTTCTGCTCAAACTCGCCGCCCACGCGGTTGTACTTTTCGATGCACACCGCCAGCGCCTCCGCTGCTTTCTTTGACTTCAGCTCCGCCTAGCGAACACAGGGAAGAGCGCCACGCAAATAAGAGCCTTCTGTCCACTGACTCATGTTGAGAAACCCCCCAAGAGGACTCCTCCCTTCAGAGGACTCCTCCATTCAGAGGACTCCTCCCTTCAGAGGACTCCTCCCTTCACAGAGGACTCCTCCCTTCACAGAGGACTCCTCCCTTCACAGAGGACTCCTCCCTTCACAGAGGACTCCTCCCTTCAGAGGACTCCTCCCTTCAGAGGACTCCTCCCTTCAGAGGACTCCTCCCTTCAGAGGACTCCTCCCTTCAGAGGACTCCTCCCTTCACAGAGGACTCCTCCCTTCACAGAGGACTCCTCCCTTCACAGAGGACTCCTCCCTTCACAGAGGACTCCTCCCTTCACAGAGGACTCCTCCCTTCACAGAGGACTCCTCCCTTCAGAGGACTCCTCCCTTCACAGAGGACTCCTCCCTTCACAGAGGACTCCTCCCTTCACAGAGGACTCCTCCCTTCACAGAGGACTCCTCCCTTCACAGAGGACTCCTCCCTTCAGAGGACTCCTCCCTTCACAGAGGACTCCTCCCTTCACAGAGGACTCCTCCCTTCAGAGGACTCCTCCCTTCAGAGGACTCCTCCCTTCAGAGGACTCCTCCCTTCACAGAGGACTCCTCCCTTCACAGAGGACTCCTCCCTTCACAGAGGACTCCTCCATTCACAGAGGACACCTCCCTTCACAGGAGACTCCTCCCTTCACAGGAGACTCCTCCCTTCACAGAGGACTCCTCCCTTCACAGAGGACTCCTCCCTTCACAGAGGACTCCTCCCTTCACAGAGGACTCCTCCCTTCAGAGGACTCCTCCCTTCACAGAGGACTCCTCCATTCACAGAGGACACCTCCCTTCACAGAGGACTCCTCCCTTCACAGAGGACTCCTCCCTTCAGAGGACTCCTCCCTTCAGAGGACTTCGCTGACCTTTTCCACTTCTTTCTGCGGCGTCCCCTCCTTCCGGAGTCGTTCCAGCTCCCCACACCTGGTGTGGTACAGCTCCCTGGCCTTCTGAAGATGACCGTTCTGGACCTGCAGCCCCTGCACTGACTCCAGGGTCCCCACCAGCTCCTCCTTAGTCTGGAACACACACAAATGTGCTTGAACCCACACATCCACTTGTCTGTATTAATCCATACACATCCATCAAACTGTTGATACTCAGCCCATGCGCTCAGACACATGCGCAGATACCGGAGTACGTAAGAACCGTACTCGAGAGCACCTGCTCAAGAGCACCTGGGCACGGTTTGCTGATCCGCGCTCGGGAACGGTACAGTGTTCAGACTGATCAAACGAGCGCTGGGGTCACTCGGGAACGGTACAGTGTTCAGACTGATCAAACGAGCGCTGGGGTCACTCGGGAACGGTACAGTGTTCAGACTGATCAAACGAGCGCTGGGGTCACTCGGGAACGGTACAGTGTTCAGACTGATCAAACGAGCGCTGGGGTCACTCGGGAACGGTACAGTGTTCAGACTGATCAAACGAGCGCTGGGGTCACTCGGGAACGGTACAGTGTTCAGACTGATCAAACGAGCGCTGGGGTCACTCGGGAACGGTACAGTGTTCAGACTGATCAAACGAGCGCTGGGGTCACTCGGGAACGGTACAGTGTTCAGACTGATCAAACGAGCGCTGGGGTCACTCGGGAACGGTACAGTGTTCAGACTGATCAAACGAGCGCTGGGGTCACTCGGGAACGGTACAGTGTTCAGACTGATCAAACGAGCGCTGGGGTCACTCGGGAACGGTACAGTGTTCAGACTGATCAAACGAGCGCTGGGGTCACTCGGGAACGGTACAGTGTTCAGACTGATCAAACGAGCGCTGGGGTCACTCGGGAACGGTACAGTGTTCAGACTGATCAAACGAGCGCTGGGGTCACTCGGGAACGGTGCCAGGACGTGAAAGCCCCCTCACATGCATAAAGGACTCTACATACAATTGCTAGAAAAAGAGCACATATACAAGCAACATATTCAACAAATCCAACCGCAGAGACAGCACCATCTACTGGTGGCACAAGAGAAACAGTGATTTATGTTAAAGACTTGCAAATAGACCTGGTCAAACTGGTGATGCAAAGGTTTGCATCACGGAACGGATGTAGGATTTCTCTACTTTCTCGTTCGCTTTTTTGCCCTGAGAGAGGGGAGCTTTTCAGTGAGTTAGCTATGTCCGCTAACGTCTAGTATAGCATTGAGAGTCAACATTGTAGACAGTTATGTTTGCTAGGAAGTGGTCCTGAGAGCTGGAGGACTGTTGTTGAGAGTCTTGGTGAGGAAGCACCTGTTGACCAGCCTCAGTCGAAACTAATGTTTGCTGCATTTGCAATTTAAAACATTTGGGGAGGGAAATGTTTTCCTGAAATGGCTCACTCTACCATAGTTGGCCTGTTGTAAACGCAGCTGTTAATGCAGTCGCTGAATACTGTTGTTTACCATAAACATGACTGCATGTTTAACTGATTGGTTAAGTTAGTGCTAAATGTGATTGAATGTGTATAGTGGAATCATATCACATGTTATAACCAAAGTAATGGTAACTTGTCGGTTGCTCTTTACATTTGTGCAGACTGGTTTGTTTGTAACCCCTGGTCTTGCAATCGTCATAAGCAGCCTGCTCATGACTTTGACTTGGTCCTTAGTGGTAGGAACATACCACTATTTTAATGTATTTTGTTATGTTTATTTTGTATCTACCTTTTATATGCATTGTTATTGACCATTTCAATGAAAAGAAACATTACATCAATTGCATCAAACTTACCCCAGTGTGTGTAGAAATTGTGTTCCTTATTGAAGAGTTTTCTTTTACAATTATAAACCAGTCTCCTTATTTACCTAGAGTTTGTGTGTATATTGCATTTTATGTTGCATATCTCCTTAAGTGGGTTACACATGCAAATCTTGGCCAGTGAGATATCCCTTGTGCTTTGGTTGTACTACTTGGTTCTTCTTTGATGACCATGGGCAAACCCAGCACATTCTGTGATGAAAGCAAGGCTTTTAGCGAATCTCCTGGGAGGATTCAGAGTCCAACAGGGAGCAAAGGCATTTGAGAATATATGGACCTCCACGCCTGCCAGAAATCTGAGGGCAGGAGCTAATTTGATTTGTCAGTAACTTAATTTCCCCTCGATGTGACGAGTCTAGAGCAGGAGGAAGCAGCCTGGTCCTTCCACCTACCTTGTGGTGGAAGGACCAGTCTAGAGCAGAAGGAAGCAGCCTGGTCCTTCCACGTACCTTGCGGTGGATCTTGCCCTGCTCTTCCCCGTACTTGTTGATGTCCCGGATCAGGTCGTTCATCTTCCTCATCAGGTCCAGGTGGCAGAGTGCCAGCTTGTCCGATGACACTCGGAACACATCCCACATGGGGGCAAAGGTCCTGGGCCGAAAGAGACACTGTAAGTGGAACCACCCCCTGTGTATGTTTTCATGGTTTGATCCCTGGGCTGTTGCCTAGAAATGTCCAAGCTGCGCTGACTTGGGCTGAAACAACCACAACTCACGCGCTCACACACACTCACTCTCTCACACACGCTCTCACGCTCGCACACTCTCTCTCTCTCACACACGCTCTCGCACACGCGCTCTCACGCTCACGCACGCTCTCACACGCTCTCTCACGCACTCTCACACGCTCACACACGCTCTCTCACACGCTCATACACGCTCTCTCACGCGCTCTCACGCTCACTCTCACACGCTCTCTCTCACACGCACTCACACGCTCTCTCACACGCACTCTCACACGCACTCTCACACGCTCACACACGCTCACACACACACGCTCACACACGCTCACACACGCTCTCTCTCACACGCTCTCACACGCTCTCTCACACGCTCTCTCACAGCAAATCAAGCACTGGGTCAGCACAGCTGGATTTAGATAATGACATAATCAGGCTAGGGTGCATTTCGTGGTCATCGTGTTAATTTACAGTAGAGAAAGAGGATCTAACAAACGATTGTGGTCCACACTGTAAACCAAAGCATTTCAGAACTAGGAAGCTGTGTTTCCTTTGCCTCTGAGAAAATGACAAATCTAATCAAATTGTCAATAGAACACATTGGGGGTTATTGGAATCTAGAGACTGCAATATCAGAGAGATGCATGACACCATGAATATTACATCAGTAACTACCCATCAGTCTGAAGGAAGGCTTTCCTGGCCCACATTTGAATACTAACACTGAATTGCAGTTTATTGCAGAGAACTTTCTGCTCTCAACTCTGTGCATATATTAACTGAGTTATATCCATACTGCTCACCCCTGAGGACTCCCATTGCTGGCAATCTTCGACAGCTTGCACATGGATTTGGAGTAGGTCTCCTCGACAGCAGCCCTGTAAACACACACACACACACACACGAGATTGCAAATTGCAAAAACAGCAGAGGAAGAGTAATGTTTTGCGCTTTCTCTAAAATGGAAGTTCTCCTAAATAGGCTACCGACTTGTAAATGCTCTCCTCCAGTAACACTTGATCACGCAGCCCAAGCTGCCCTGGGGAGGGCCATCCCCCATTACCCTGCCTTCCCTACAGCACCAAACAGTGAGCATAAGCCAGCGTTGCTAAACAAAACAAGGATCCATTTTTGTTCAGCATTGGGTCAACAATTCAATGATTCATCGTTAAATGACAAACGGCCTCATTCCACGAGGCTAATGCATTAAACTTAGAAGAGCCATCTGTAGAGCCTGGAGAGACAAGTGATTCAGGGGGGGGGGGGGGGGGGGGGCTGCATGGGGATCTATTTAACTAGAGGGGAGATGTGCAGGACAGGAAGAGGAGGAGGAAGGACAAGGAAGAGGAGGGACATTGAGGAGAGCGGGCGAGTGTAAACAAGAGTGTATGAACCCACACTCAAGAGCAGCAACTTGTGTCTCAAAGTGATCAGCTTAATGCTGCAGTCACAGTGTACGCTACAGCATATTCAACTACAGCGTTTCAGACTGTCACACACGCGGTCTGAAGAAGGAAGACAGCAAGAGGGAGAGACAGCGAGAGAGATAAACCAAAAGGGAACAACACCAAGATTCAGAGGGCCAGTCTGAGTGAGAGCAATAGAGCGCCAGAGAGGGAGAAAGTGAAGAAATAAGTGACTGGAGGAAATGGATCGGTACATTGGGCTGCTGCTTGACCTGAGAGCTCTTCGCACTACAAATGATCTTCATCTCTTACTCGCCAAGTGGACCAGGATGTACATACGAGCACAACCTGTGATGTCACAACCTGTGCTCATGTGTGTGGTTCAGCGAGCTGCAGAGAGACTTTCCATCTTCAGTGGAGCAGTCATGAGAAAACAAAGCTCAGCTTGTATCAAGTTCTGTACAATCAAACTTTATTGTGTGTGTCCATGAAGTACAAATAAAGTACTTTGGTGGATTATTTTATGTTAACAGGATTAAGGAATACATTAATAAGATACTATTTAATTTGAAGATGAACCCAAGAGATGCACGGGTAGCCTGAGGGCATGTGACCCCACCTCCCGTTCAGTGTGTGTGTGTGTGTGTGTGTGTGTGTGTGTGTGTGTGTGTGTGTGTGTGTGTGTGTGTGTGTGTGTGTGTGTGTGTGTGTGTGTGTGTGTGTGTGTGTGTGTGTGTGTGTGTGTGTTGGCACTAGAGGTCAGACGTGAATTCAGCACATAGGTGACAGGAGGCATCAGTAGAGATTGATAGGTTTCTCAGAATTTAGGTTTAATCTCAGTTTTGCCATTGTGCTCTTAGCTAGGCCAATTCAAGTTCTGAGGTCTGTCCAACTTAAGGAATCATGAATATTACGTGAATCCTTGTGTCTTGCCCATAGTTCTAGTTCTAAATATGCTTTTGATGTACTTCTGTGGTTTAAGACATATGTATGCACATCATCTCCACCTACCGGCCTGGCATTCATATGCACGTTTCTTACTGTCATTATAATTGGGGCAAATCACACACACTCAAACTTTACCTCTCACGAACAAACTCAGCCAGGTCCTTGGTGGCCAGCTGGCCATGTTTCATGTTGTGGTAAAGCACATCAAATCCAGCATTCTTCTCCCCCTGTACAAATAAGACAAACACACATACTCATTAGACAAAAATGGACCTTTACAAATATGTTATATTTATTTACCTGCTCAGTGTTGAGACTCTACGGTGTCACAGGAAATAAAATGCCCCCTTATAGAGTCATGAAGTCACACAACAAGTCAGCAATGTCCTTTGTCTTCAAACCTTTATACCTTTACTTTATACTTACTTATACTTTACTTTATACCTTTACTTTATATAGCTCACAGCTATATCAGCTGTCGTGACATTTGGAGAGGGAAAGATACCTCGGGATTTATGCAGCTAAGTGATCCCAGCACGGCTGGGTTTATGATGTTTAACTAAAGACTAATCAAAAGTACCCGCCTTGCGTGAGCTTTGGTAAGCAGTAGCAGTAGCTTGAAGGACACAAGCTAGCAGGCTACGGCCCCAGTGTGAGGATCACACTACGCTCGCTACCGCTAAGCAGTGGCGGCTGCTAGCTTGAAGGACACAAGCTAGCAGGCTACGGCCCCAGTGTGGGGATCACACTACGCTCGCTACCGTTCAGCAGTGGCGGCTGCTAGCTTGAAGGACACAAGCTAGCAGGCTACGGCCCCAGTGTGAGGATAACACTACGCTCGCTACCGCTAAGCAGTGGCGGCTGCTAGCTTGAAGGACACAAGCTAGCAGGCTACGGCCCCAGTGTGAGGATCACATTACGCTTGCTACCGCTAAGCAGTGGCGGCTGCTAACTTGAAGGACACAAGCTAGCAGGCTACGGCCCCAGTGTGAGGATCACACTACGCTCGCTACCGCTAAGCAGTGGCGGCTGCTAGCTTGAAGGACACAAGCTAGCAGGCTACGGCCCCAGTGTGGGGATCACACTACGCTCGCTACCGTTCAGCAGTGGCGGCTGCTAGCTTGAAGGACACAAGCTAGCAGGCTACGGCCCCAGTGTGAGGATAACACTACGCTCGCTACCGCTAAGCAGTGGCGGCTGCTAGCTTGAAGGACACAAGCTAGCAGGCTACGGCCCCAGTGTGAGGATCACATTACGCTTGCTACCGCTAAGCAGTGGCGGCTGCTAACTTGAAGGACACAAGCTAGCAGGCTACGGCCCCAGTGTGAGGATCACACTACGCTCGCTACCGCTAAGCAGTGGCGGCTGCTAACTTGAAGGACACAAGCTAGCAGGCTACGGCCCCAGTGTGGGGATCACACTACGCTCGCTACCGCTAAGCAGTGGCGGCTGCTAGCTTGAAGGACACAAGCTAGCAGGCTACGGCCCCAGTGTGAGGATCACACTACGCTCGCTACCGCTAAGCAGTGGCGGCTGCTAGCTTGAAGGACACAAGCTAGCAGGCTACGGCCCCAGTGTGAGGATCACACTACGCTCGCTACCGCTAAGCAGTGGCGGCTGCTAGCTTGAAGGACACAAGCTAGCAGGCTACGGCCCCAGTGTGAGGATCACACTACGCTCGCTACCGCTAAGCAGTGGCGGCTGCTAGCTTGAAGGACACAGCAGGAAGGGATTTTGACAAACACGACAAGCTGAACCAACGTGTCTCAAATTCAGCTTTTACTTCAAATCAAATCCGGTCATTGGGGTTATTGGATGTTGGATACATTCATTCTGAGAGTGGTTCCCCAGCTTAACGCCGATGAGAGGATGATAGATGATGATAGACGATGGCCAAAGCTAGTGTCTCCTGCATTCCAAGCCTTGCAGCAGCAGCCTGGACGAGGCAGGCTGAGACCTCCACACGCTGGTTCCCCTCAGTCCACAGAGGCGAACCAGCGTGTGGAGGTCTCACAGCAGCAGCAGCCTGGACGAGGCAGGCTGAGACCTCCACACGCTGGTTCCCCTCAGTCCACAGAGGCGAACCAGCGTGTGGAGGTCTCACAGCAGCAGCAGCCTGGACGAGGCAGGCTGAGACCTCCACACGCTGGTTCCCCTCAGTCCACAGAGGGGAACCAGCGTGTGGAGGTCTCACAGCAGCAGCAGCCTGGACGAGGCAGGCTGCTTCTTTGAGACCTCCACACGCTGGTTCCCCTCAGTCCACAGAGGGGAACCAGCGTGTGGAGGTCTCACAGCAGCAGCAGCCTGGACGAGGCAGGCTGAGACCTCCACACGCTGGTTCCCCTCAGTCCACAGAGGGGAACCAGCGTGTGGAGGTCTCACAGCAGCAGCAGCCTGGACGAGGCAGGCTGAGACCTCCACACGCTGGTTCCCCTCAGTCCACAGAGGGGAACCAGCGTGTGGAACCAGGACAGCTGCTTCTGGGGGAGCTATAAATACTCTCCTGGCAGAGAGGAGACAAGCTGCCAGGTAGCAGGGGAATGGTCAGAATGCCATGGGAGCGTCTGGGAATACGGAGATTCATGGAGTCAGACGAAACTGCCACATGCCCTGGTGCACGCACGCTGGCACATAACTCAATAAAAGCAATTAAGGACAAGCAAATAGGGTTTATGCTGCTACTTGCAACACACACACACACACACACACACACACACACACACACACACACACACACACACACACACACACACACACACACACACACACACACACACACACACACACACACACACACACACACACACACACACACACACACACACACACACACAGTGCGGGAGAGATGTCCTTGGTAGCCAGGCCAGACAGGCTGCTGACATGGGGGATTAGTCATGAAAATCAAGACAGACCAATCAACTACACCTGTTCCTTTCACCTTCACCACACCAGCACGAGGGCCCCTCAAATGAGGACATCGCCATTATTAGACTTGAACACATGAGCAATTATTCAAATATTGTCATTTATAATCAAGAGGTAGATGCATTGCACTTGTTACTAGTAAAACAACTCTTACATCCTCTTACTGGTTATTTTCTCTCTTCTGGTTCGATTTTCACAGCTCCTTCTTGCACACCTCACTCCACAAGATCCATGAAGAGGTGATTAGTGAATGCTGATAGCCAAATTCATACATGGGGAGGATAAAAAGGTATTGATCCAGAGGTACTTTCCTTTTTATAGATAGTTTTGCGAGATCTCGCAATACTTAGTGCAAGATCTCCCAATAGGTTTTGCAATACGGAACTACTTCACTGTTTCACATTATCATAGCAAAAAAGGAAATGTATAAGATACAGACCTATGTATAAGATAGAGATGAGAGGGATACAGAGGGAGAAAGAGAGAAGAATAAAGGGAATGGTTCTCAAAAACAGCATTCTGTTTGAGAACAGTGATACTAACAGTGGCCACATGAATAGATGTAACTTGACACATTGAAGGACTTAACATAATATCTGAACTTTGTGGACACCAGCAACTTGTTTACCAACACAGACATGTGAAAGCACGCAGATGGTCAGAGTAGGAAATGAGTAGACAATGGAAGTGGTTCTGTGTTTTATCTCCATGGTAACAGCCATTAACGTATGTTCCATTTTGGTTTAGGCTTTTTGTTCTCCTCATGTCCCTTTAAGGGCTCCATACCAAACAGCTTTTTGTTCTCCTCATGTCCCTTTAGGGGCTCCATACCAAACAGCTTTTTGTTCTCCTCATGTCCCTTTAGGGGCTCCATACCAAACAGCTTTTTGTTCTCATGTCCCTTTAAGGGCTCCATACCAAACAGCTTTTTGTTCTCATGTCCCTTTAAGGGCTCCATACCAAACAGCTTTTTGTTCTCCTCATGTCCCTTTAGGGGCTCCATACCAAACAGCTTTTTGTTCTCATGTCCCTTTAAGGGCTCCATACCAAACAGCTTTTTGTTCTCCTCCCTGTCCCTTTAAGGGCTCCATACCAAACAGCTTTTTGTTCTCCTCATGTCCCTTTAGGGGCTCCATACCAAACAGCTTTTTGTTCTCATGTCCCTTTAAGGGCTCCATACCAAACAGCTTTTTGTTCTCATGTCCCTTTAAGGGCTCCATACCAAACAGCTTTTTGTTCTCCTCATGTCCCTTTAGGGGCTCCATACCAAACAGCTTTTTGTTCTCCTCATGTCCCTTTAGGGGCTCCATACCAAACAGCTTTTTGTTCTCCTCCCTGTCCCTTTAAGGGCTCCATACCAAACAGCTTTTTGTTCTCCTCATGTCCCTTTAGGGGCTCCATACCAAACAGCTTTTTGTTCTCCTCATGTCCCTTTAGGGGCTCCATACCAAACAGCTTTTTGTTCTCCTCATGTGCCTTTAAGGGCTCCATACCAAACAGCTTTTTGTTCTCCTCATGTGCCTTTAAGGGGTCCATACCAAACAGCTTTTTGTTCTCCTCATGTCCCTTTAAGGGCTCCATACCAAACAGCTTTTTGTTTTCCTCATGTACCTTTAGGGGCTCCATACCAAACAGCTTTTTGTTCTCCTCATGTCCCTTTAGGGGCTCCATACCAAACAGCTTTTTGTTCTCCTCATGTCCCTTTAAGGGCTCCATACCAAACAGCTTTTTGTTCTCATGTGCCTTTAAGGGCTCCATACCTAACAGCTTTTTGTTCTCCTCATGTCCCTTTAAGGGCTCCATACCAAACAGCTTTTTGTTCTCCTCGTGTCCCTTTAAGGGCTCCATACCAAACAGCTTTTTGTTCTCCTCATGTCCCTTTAAGGGCTCCATACCAAACAGCTTTTTGTTCTCATGTGCCTTTAAGGGCTCCATACCAAACAGCTTTTTGTTCTCATGTGCCTTTAAGGGCTCCATACCAAACAGCTTTTTGTTCTCATGTGCCTTTAAGGGCTCCATACCAAACAGCTTTTTGTTCTCCTCCCTGTGCCTTTAAGGGCTCCATACCAAACAGCTTTCTGTTCTCATGTGCCTTTAAGGGCTCCATACCAAACAGCTTTTTGTTCTCCTCATGTCCCTTTAGGGGCTCCATACCAAACAGCTTTTTGTTCTCCTCATGTCCCTTTAGGGGCTCCATACCAAACAGCTTTTTGTTCTCCTCATGTCCCTTTAAGGGCTCCATACCAAACAGCTTTTTGTTCTCATGTCCCTTTAAGGGCTCCATACCAAACAGCTTTTTGTTCTCCTCATGTCCCTTTAGGGGCTCCATACCAAACAGCTTTTTGTTCTCCTCCCTGTCCCTTTAAGGGCTCCATACCAAACAGCTTTTTGTTCTCCTCATGTCCCTTTAAGGGCTCCATACCAAACAGCTTTTTGTTCTCCTCATGTCCCTTTAAGGGCTCCATACCAAACAGCTTTTTGTTCTCCTCCCTGTGCCTTTAAGGGCTCCATACCAAACAGCTTTTTGTTCTCCTCATGTCCCTTTAGGGCTCCATACCAAACAGCTTTTTGTTCTCATGTGCCTTTAAGGGCTCCATACCAAAAAGCTTTTTGTTCTCCTCATGTGCCTTTAGGGGCTCCATACCAAACAGCTTTTTGTTCTCCTCATGTCCCTTTAAGGGCTCCATACCAAACAGCTTTTTGTTCTCCTCATGTCCCTTTAGGGGCTCCATACCAAACAGCTTTTTGTTCTCCTCATGTCCCTTTAGGGGCTCCATACCAAACAGCTTTTTGTTCTCCTCATGTCCCTTTAAGGGCTCCATACCAAACAGCTTTTTGTTCTCCTCCCTGTCCCTTTAAGGGCTCCATACCAAACAGCCTTTTGTTCTCCTCATGTGCCTTTAGGGGCTCCATACCTAACAGTGAGTGAGTGAGTGAAGTCTTCATATCAATGAGCCACAAATAACCTCCATAATTCAGTTATGAGATCCCATGTGATATTGGTCCTCTTCAATTAGGAGATGAATGATCTCCTTGTACATAGACAGGGTCGACTCGCACTGTAAAGGGTTACATATCTTTGTTCCATTCATATTTACTTCAAACTACTAATCTATACTTTCACTACCAAAAGTATTCTTCTATCCATCTTCTTCCAGCCATGTGCTGTATCTGTGGGCGGTACCCTAACCCCATGAGAAGGTCACCTGCCTTTCTATGAAACATGTAATTGGTTCTTTGAGTCTACCAGGTTTAATTGCTTTTTATGTTAATCATAGAAATATGTCACAACTGCCATTATGTGTCCCCCTGTATTAGAAGGTGTGACAGCTCCTGAAAATCTATAAATTGTGAAATGTATGCAATGAAAAGAGATCACAGCGCGTGTCAACTTTGATATTACCAATTGTCGTTTCTGGTTCAGCTATAGAATAAATAGAAAAAAACCATTCAGGAAATGAACTTTGTACAGACATCTGTCGACTAAAAGGAAACCATGTGAATCTTAGTGCAGTGTACAAATGTATGCAAGGCTGTTCATGCACACATTTCTCCGAAGGATTCACAAACATCTTCCTTGTTCTTTGAAAACCTGTGTCAGAGGATATAGCGTTCAGACTCTCAAGGCTGGCTGGGAACGTATCACATGACTCCGTATGCTCCAATGGCCACAAAGTCTGATAACATTGGCAAGATGACAGAGAGGAGGACTCCAACAGCAGCCGATCTGAGTGTAATGGTGGCATGTTGTTGGATGAGGGGCTGACAGAAACAATGACATCAATAATGACATCAGTAGAGGTCTGATGCAGCACAACAACACAACACTGTGGGCCATTGTGCTGTAAGGAGGAACAGAGGTGTGTGTACATCACGGTTACAGTCCCCACTATGGGCCATACGCTAAATCAACTGCTATTACACAAAACCCACAACCATTAACGTGCAGACAGATAGTCTTTGGCAAGTTAGGCCTTCTTCTTAATGGCTCTCACTTGAAGTGTATTAATGGTAGCCTGAGTCGCCCTCTCTGTCCTTTAGGAACCCTAAATGCAGAGCGCCACCAAACCCCACCTGAAATTAACAGTGGGCAGGGCTGGCCCACAGCTTCTTCTTCACACATGATCATAATGGTCCGCTGCCTGGTTGATCCCATCTCCAGCAGTAATCTGCCATGGTCATCATGAGACGGCTGACTCCCAGCCCTCTGGATGACGGCTTTAAGAGCAGCGTTAGCCAGCGTCTGACAGCACTAACGGAAGAGATGACTAGACAACATTGAGGTCGCCGGTGTGAAGTCAGTGTTCGGGAACCAAATCTCACTTCTGTCGCGCTGCTGCTGCTCGGTTCATCGCCGGAGAGACGGAGACGGAGAGACTGCCACTGCTTAGCTTGGGCTTCTACAATAACACGAGGTGCCGCTTCATTCGCTGTGGTGGACGGCAGGCCATTGTACGGTACAGAGAATCGGGTGGCTGGGGATGTTCCTTGTTCTGTGGTGGTGCAGCGAGGTTTCTCTGTCATACACAACACTGTGCTACGAAACAAACCATCGTATTCAGTGGACCGGGGATTCAAGCCAAAATGGCATCGCGACGATGTATAGAAAGGTAACGGGGAGAAGTAGTGTTTTTGAGAGGATGGTTTCAGCACCTAATAATTGTTTCTACTGAAAAATAAATAAATATATATATACACATTTTGCTATACTGCAGCATAAACACAAATAAATGTTTTGGGGAAAATATGTTATGGTCATTTCCAATAATTGATCCATCAAAACACTACCTGCGTTTAAAGAGAGTAATTGCTTGCTTGAGCTGAAGCTTTAGTTTGTGATCAATATTGCATAGCATCATAGCATCATAGCATCATAGCATCATAGCACCAGCCCCCCCACGGGGAGCCCACCACCCCAGTATAAAGAGACCCACCAGCCCCCCCACCCCAGTATAAAGAGACCCACCAGCCCCCCCACCCCAGTATAAAGAGACCCACCAGCCCCCCCACCCCAGTATAAAGAGACCCACCAGCCCCCCCACCCCAGTATAAAGAGACCCACCAGCCCCCCCACCCCAGTATAAAGAGACCCACCAGCCCCCCCACCCCAGTATAAAGAGACCCACCAGCCCCCCCACCCCAGTATAAAGAGACCCACCAGCCCCCCCACCCCAGTATAAAGAGACCCACCAGCCCCCCCACCCCAGTATAAAGAGACCCACCAGCCCCCCCACCCCAGTATAAAGAGACCCACCAGCCAAATCAGCAGAGCGCGTGCCTTCCTTCCTGCGTTTGTGCGTGCTCATGGCTGACTCGGCGCTGACGGCGCAGGTGGCTCCTAACGAGCTGGTAGCACAGACACAAAGCCCCCGCTAACCCCAGAGGCTAAAAGCTACTAGTGCACGGCAGTCAGTCCTGCTACCTCAGCAGCGGTTATTCTGGCCACCGTTCATCAAATGACATCGAGTGGGCAGTCCGACATACCTTTCTTTGTTTTGGTTCGTTTAGTTCCCTCCCATATGCAGCCACACACACACACACACACACACACACACACACACACACACACACACACACACACACACACACACACACACACACACACACACACACACACACACACACACACACACACACACACACACACATTACAGTGATCTAAACACCCACAGACACCCGTCACAACACACACGTCACACCCACCAACACCCATGGTGGCGTTGTGTTCAAATGATAAAGGTCATGCACACGCACACAAACACACGCACACAAAACTCCCTGTCTCAAACAAGCAGTTTGATTGAGATGTCCCAGTACCTTTAGAGACAGACACACAGCCCACATATGCCCAGTGCTATTAATCGAGGACTCTGGTGTCTTATCCAGCAGGGACAGCCCTCCCGGCAGCGAGCTACAGCAGAAAGCCCCTGAGCGGCTCTCTGCTGTCAGCCCAATAGGCTGACAAGCTCAGCAAAACAGGAGAGGAGAGAGAGAGGACAGAGTTATGGACACCTATAGGACGGAAGTTGTGGTTTTATTTGCATAATGCAGGTACACAACATAGAGAAGAAGTGAATAAGCAGAAGAGAAGAGAAATAGGGATCTACCGATCAGAAAAATATACTAAAGATCAATTTGGTTTAATAGAGGAGAACACAGATAGAAGAGGACATTATTTTACTCTGAATCAATCAAAACTTGCATCACGTAGTCTCACAAAACGTTAGACATCGATCTAAAGACGGATTCATATCTAAAGTCTGAGCTCAAATATGGGTGAACTTCTCTTTCTACCGCTTCATGTTTTGATCCCACCAATCACGTCGCTGGAGGCGGGGATCTGTACGCGTCATTGGCCACCCCAAACTCGGGCCAGCGGGGGTCAACCGTAAAGGCGTGTCTGGAAAGGCTTCAGATCAACGCCGTGTAGAATGGCCACGGTAGAAACACACGGACTAGAATCCCCTTCCGAGAGCCACAAGTTTCTCTCCGGTTGAATAACTCCGTAATTTAACCGGAACAAGGTTTCCACCCCTTCAGGGGGTTGTTTTATGGCCCAGGCTCTGTGCCCCCCCCCCCCCCAGAGGTTCTGCTGTAATATAGCAGGACTGCTTGTGAAATGCTGATCCCCGACTAGCATTTCACAGATAGGACTTTGTCGGAGGAAGTGCTTTGTGTGGTTTTGCTTGTGTTCCAAATGGTTCAAGGTGAATGGTTTACACTCAAACAAGGTCTTCCCTGGACATCCAGACTCTCTAAGATCTCCGCTTCCTTCTCTTTGACGACACTCAAGGCAAATGAAAACAGTGCACTGCATGAGCTGAAGAGCAGGTCTACTGTGGTGGCGCCGCCATCCCCTCTCTGGAGAACCACTCCCTCTCTGGAGAACCACCCCCTCTCTGGAGAACCACCCCCTCTCTGGAGAACCAGCCCCTCTCTGGAGAACCAGCCCCTCTCTGGAGAACCACCCCCTCTCTGGAGAACCAGCCCCTCTCTGGAGAACCACCCCCTCTCTGGAGAACCACCCCCTCTCTGGAGAACCACCCCCTCTCTGGAGAACCACCCCCTCTCTGGAGAACCACCCCCTCTCTGGAGAACCCCCCCCGGCTGGGGATGGAGAAAGCAACCCAACTGTGCGTCGCTTGGGATTTGAATGCTGGCGTGAATGTCACCGCCGACACTAACTTGGTAACATTCACAAGACTGCAAGTGCTTTCATCAGTGGGCCATGGGCTCAATCCACATTGTGTTACCTCATTGGGTCATGGGCCATGGGCTCAATCCACATTGTGTTACCTCATTGGGTCATGGGCCATGGGCTCAATCCACATTGTGTTACCTCATTGGGTCATGGGCCATGGGCTCAATCCACATTGTGTTACCTCATTGGGTCATGGGCCATGGGCTCAATCCACATTGTGTTACCTCATTGGGCGATAGATGACTTACTTCAATGGAAAGTCTTTGGAGATATTTGAGATTGCCACTTTAAGAGAGGTTGAAGCAATTATTGTCCAATTTTGTGCAAACGAAGTGAGGAGAGGAGTATGCTCTCATTGTGTCAGACTCATTGTTTTTATTGTAAACAAGCAATCAGCCAATCGTTTTTACTAGTTAACATCCCCATAAAACATCAAACAAGAGCCACATCTGCATTATGCCGTCAGTCTGCCTGGGTGCCTTGATAGGCGAGAACAAGATGTCAGTTTTACAGACGAAACCCTCATTCACTGAACCACTCATGGAACACAGGGAATAACGGACCGCTTCAGACCTGGACTTGTCAACAACATTGTGGCACAAGATGGCAAACAAGAAGGAATAACTTAACAAGTAGAGACAAGCGTGAAGCTGTTAGACATATAGTTGTTGTGCGTATAGTGTGTGTGTGTCTGTATGTGTGTGTATTTAAAAAATATATATTCTAAAATGTTCTAATCAGAAAAAACGATGCTTTCCTTAAATACTGTTCAAGGCTCTTGAGAGCTCAACAATGATTACAGGCTGCTTATGATCTAGGACACAAGCTTGTGTTTTAATTCTGTGCTCAACCAGAGCCCTATACAGTCACTAAGGCCCATTACGCACAAGAGGTGACCAACACGGCCCCCACTTGATTCATTAATCGACCTAAAGGGATATCTGCACTGGAACTAAAGTAATTATTTTAGTAGCCATTCCTGAAAATGCACTTAAACAACGTGCTTTTGTTATCAATTATTTTCTTGGCGGAATATTTTCAACATCCGTTCTGAGAGTTGGCAACAGCACGTACTAAGCAGCCTTCACCAGCCCCGTGCACATGGATGTTTTCATTCAAAGTAGCTCTTCATTTGCCAAGTGATTTACTACATTGGATACGTTGTCCCCTGCTGGCTCTAAGTGCTTCTCTAAGGGGAACAGATATGAAACTACACAAAGCAGCTGTAGTCAGCAAATAACAATACAAACATGCGCGCGGCTTGTTCCGAATGAATATCCAATCATCTTAATTACCGACGGTTACCATTTAGTCATTTGTGTGGAACAGTGCGGCAGGATGAAAGACAAAGTATGAAGTATGAAGACAAATATTGCCTTCCGCACTCACCCGGATTCTATATATGGGAAACATTAGTTTTTTGGTTTAAATGTAAACGTCATTTAAACAGTTGATAATAAAACATGTTCCCCACTGCCTACCATGCCAGGCTTGATTTACATCTTTTACACACCGCTGCCATCTTGCCTCCTCCACCTACATGACCCCGTCGCCTTGTTGCATCCATCTGGACCACCTAACTTGGTCATTGTGATTACCTGGGCCCTTCACCTAACCCACTCACATGACCTGCCTAATGGTGCTTCCAACATAATGACAAGGAGGAAAGCAACCAAATGATACCAAGCACTCCGACTCCTGGCAACAAAGACCTCTGCGACAACCATTAATTACGTATTATCCAATAATAACTAGGTACAGCAGCATGGAATCATTACCATCATTTGACCAATTGATGCAAAGGTCTGCAGCAGACTCTTGACTGATCTTCTTATCCCATTTAGAAAATATGTCAGGATGTTTAGGGAGGAGAGGGTTTTGTCCCAGTCTGAGTCTGATGAGGCAGGGCAAAAATAACTAGGGCACACCTGAAATAGCTCCACAGTACGTACACAGGTGTGTGTGTGTGTGTGTGTGTGTGTGTGTGTGTGTGTGTGTGTGTGTGTGTGTGTGTGTGTGTGTGTGTGTGTGTGTGTGTGTGTGTGTGTGTGTGTGTGTGTGTGGTCTCAACTGGGGAGGAGGGGTGGGTGGATGTAATGATACACACACACCAGCCCTCGTCCATCTTACAATGATACAAAAGGGCATATGACTTGGCATTAGCATTTGTGGTATTTTCTGTTATTATTCAAAAACTCATTTTTATGCTTGGGAATCAGTTCAAAAAGTGACTGTGAATCACTGAGGGCTAAAACCTTTTCATTCTCATCTTCCCCCCACTATCACTCGTTTATTGACCACCTCACACTGACACTCACCCAGAAGTTGTTCTGAAAGAAGGCCATCTTGGGTCAGGGATTTCTCACAGCAACCTACAGAGGACAGAGAGGGGGGGGGGGGGGGGGGAGAGAGAGAGCTGCATTAGACCCAGGAGAAAGACACAGAGAGAGAGAGGGAGAGACCTGCATTAGACCCAGGAGAAAGACAGAGAGAGAGAGAGGGAGAGACCTGCATTAGACCCAGGAGGAAGACACAGAGAGAGAGGGAGATACCTGCATTAGACCCAGGAGAAAGACAGAGAGAGAGAGAGACCTGCATTAGACCCAGGAGAAAGACAGAGAGAGAGAGAGAGACCTGCATTAGACCCAGGAGTAAGACACAGAGAGAGGGGGAGAGACCTGCATTAGACCCAGGAGAAAGACAGAGAGAGAGAGAGAGACCTGCATTAGACCCAGGAGAAAGACACAGAGAGAGAGAGAGACCTGCATTAGACCCAGGAGAAAGACACAGAGAGAGAGGGAGAGACCTGCATTAGACCCAGGAGAAAGACACAGAGAGAGGGAGATACCTGCATTAGACCCAGGAGAAAGACACAGAGAGAGAGGGAGAGACCTGCATTAGACCCAGGAGAAAGACAGAGAGAGAGAGAGAGACCCGCATTAGACCCAGGAGAAAGACACAGAGAGAGAGGGAGAGACCTGCATTAGACCCAGGAGAAAGACAGAGAGAGAGAGAGAGACCTGCATTAGACCCAGGAGAAAGACAGAGAGAGAGAGGGAGAGACCTGCATTAGACCCAGGAGAAAGACACAGAGAGAGAGGGAGAGACCTGCATTAGACCCAGGAGAAAGACACGGTTGCCTATTAGACACTTTCCCACTTGTCTCTCGCCTCGTTCGACCCTTGCGCCTCCCTCGCCTCCATCTCTCCTCCTACACCTCTACAGGGCACAAACACTCCCAACATTGAGGTGGAAATGAGAGCCGCATGGATGTTATTTCCCATTAGGTGCTCTAAAATTGAACAGAACTCTCAGCAGAAAACAAAAGGGGTTTAGGTTGTTGGTTTTTGCCAGAGGGGGGAAATGTTTTATACTGCCCTTTATTAAAACCACACATTAAAACAGGAAAGATGGCTCCCAGCTCAACAGAGAAAAGACGTGCGGAACAGATGATGCAGGCAGCGGCTCTGCGTCTTTAGAGACATCACCAAACGACGAGACAACACTTAGTGGAGCTTCATGCGTCATGGGTGTGCTGTGGAGAACCCCCTCATGAGCAGTCTGAAGGGAGGAAGGAGGAGGAGAGGGAGGAGGTGCAGGGAGAGACATGAAGACATGGTGTGGTGAGGGAAGGCAGAACGAGGAGGAGGGAGGGAGGAGGGAGAGACATGAAGACATGGTGTGGTGAGGGAAGGCAGAACGAGGAGGAGGGGGGAGGAGGTGCAGGGAGAGACATGAAGACATGGTGTGGTGAGGGAAGGCAGAACGAGGAGGGGGGGGGAGGAGGAGGGAGAGACATGAAGACATGGTGTGGTGAGGGAAGGCAGAACGAGGAGGAGGGGGAGGAGGGAGAGACATGAAGACATGGTGTGGTGAGGGAAGGCAGAACGAGGAGGGGGGGAGGAGGTGAGGAGAGACATGAAGACATGGTGTGGTGAGGGAAGGCAGAACGAGGAGGGGGGGGAGGAGGGAGAGACATGAAGACATGGTGTGGTGAGGGAAGGCAGAACGAGGAGGGGGGGGGAGGAGGGAGAGACATGAAGACATGGTGTGGTGAGGGAAGGCAGAACGAGGAGGGGGGGGGGAGGAGGGAGAGACATGAAGACATGGTGTGGTGAGGGAAGGCAGAACGAGGAGGGGGGGGAGGTGAGGAGAGACATGAAGACATGGTTGTGGTGAGGGAAGGCAGAACGAGGAGGTGGGGGGGGGGGGGGGGGGGGGGGGAAGACATGGTGTGGTGAGGGAAGGCAGAACGAGGAGGGGGGGAGGAGGTGCAGGGAGAGACATGAAGACATGGTGTGGTGAGGGAAGGCAGAACGAGGAGGAGGGGGAGGAGGTGCAGGGAGAGACATGAAGACATGGTGTGGTGAGGGAAGGCAGAACGAGGAGGAGGGGGGGAGGAGGAGGGAGAGACATGAAGACATGGTGTGGTGAGGGAAGGCAGAAACGAGGAGGAGGGGGGAGGAGGGAGAGACATGAAGACATGGTGTGGTGAGGGAAGGCAGAAACGAGGAGGGGGGGAGGAGGTGCAGGGAGAGACATGAAGACATGGTGTGGTGAGGGAAGGCAGAACGAGGAGGGGGGAGGAGGGAGAGACATGAAGACATGGTGTGGTGAGGGAAGGCAGAACGAGGAGGGGGGGAGGAGGGAGAGACATGAAGACATGGTGTGGTGAGGGAAGGCAGAACGAGGAGGAGAGGGAGGAGGTGCAGGGAGAGACATGAAGACATGGTGTGGTGAGGGAAGGCAGAACGAGGAGGAGGGGGGAGGAGGAGAGACATGAAGACATGGTGTGGTGAGGGAAGGCAGAACGAGGAGGAGGGGGGAGGAGGTGCAGGGAGAGACATGAAGACATGGTGTGGTGAGGGAAGGCAGAACGAGGAGGAGGGGGGAGGAGGGAGAGCCATGAAGACATGGTGTGGTGAGGGAAGGCAGAACGAGGAGGGGGGGAGGAGGTGCAGGAGAGACATGAAGACATGGTGTGGTGAGGGAAGGCAGAACGAGGAGGAGGGAGGGAGGAGGGAGAGACATGAAGACATGGTGTGGTGAGGGAAGGCAGAACGAGGAGGGGGGGAGGAGGGAGAGACATGAAGACATGGTGTGGTGAGGGAAGGCAGAACGAGGAGGAGGGGGGAGGAGGGAGAGACATGAAGACATGGTGTGGTGAGGGAAGGCAGAACGAGGAGGAGGGGGGAGGAGGGAGAGACATGAAGACATGGTGTGGTGAGGGAAGGCAGAACGAGGAGGAGGGGGGGAGGAGGGAGAGACATGAAGACATGGTGTGGTGAGGGAAGGCAGAACGAGGAGGGGGGAGGAGAGGGAGAGACATGAAGACATGGTGTGGTGAGGGAAGGCAGAACGAGGAGGAGGGGGGAGGAGGGAGAGAGACATGAAGACATGGTGTGGTGAGGGAAGGCAGAACGAGGAGGAGGGGGAGGAGGGAGAGACATGAAGACATGGTGTGGTGAGGGAAGGCAGAACGAGGAGGAGGGGGGAGGAGGTGCAGGGAGAGACATGAAGACATGGTGTGGTGAGGGAAGGCAGAACGAGGAGGGGGGGGGGAGGAGGTGCAGGGAGAGACATGAAGACATGGTGTGGTGAGGGAAGGCAGAACGAGGAGGGGGGGGGGGGGGGGGGGGGAGGAGGTGCAGGGAGAGACATGAAGACATGGTGTGGTGAGGGAAGGCAGAACGAGGAGGGGGGGAGGAGGGAGAGACATGAAGACATGGTGTGGTGAGGGAAGGCAGAACGAGGAGGGGGGAGGAGGGAGAGACATGAAGACATGGTGTGGTGAGGGAAGGCAGAACGAGGAGGGGGAGGAGGTGCAGGGAGAGACATGAAGACATGGTGTGGTGAGGGAAGGCAGAACGAGGAGGAGGGGGGAGGAGGGAGAGACATGAAGACATGGTGTGGTGAGGGAAGGCAGAACGAGGAGGGGGGGAGGAGGTGCAGGGAGAGACATGAAGACATGGTGTGTGGTGAGGGAAGGCAGAACGAGGAGGGGGGGGAGGAGGTGCAGGGAGAGACATGAAGACATGGTGTGGTGAGGGAAGGCAGAACGAGGAGGGGGGGAGGAGGAGGGAGAGACATGAAGACATGGTGTGGTGAGGGAAGGCAGAACGAGGAGGGGGAGGAGGGAGGGAGAGACATGAAGACATGGTGTGGTGAGGGAAGGCAGAACGAGGAGGAGGGGGGAGGAGGGAGAGACATGAAGACATGGTGTGGTGAGGGAAGGCAGAACGAGGAGGGGGGGGAGGAGGGAGAGACATGAAGACATGGTGTGGTGAGGGAAGGCAGAACGAGGAGGGGGGGAGGAGGTGCAGGGAGAGACATGAAGACATGGTGTGGTGAGGGAAGGCAGAACGAGGAGGAGGGAGGGAGGAGGGAGAGACATGAAGACATGGTGTGGTGAGGGAAGGCAGAACGAGGAGGAGGGGGGAGGGAGAGACATGAAGACATGGTGTGGTGAGGGAAGGCAGAACGAGGAGGAGGGGGGAGGAGGGAGAGACATGAAGACATGGTGTGGTGAGGGAAGGCAGAACGAGGAGGGGGGGAGGAGGTGCAGGGAGAGACATGAAGACATGGTGTGGTGAGGGAAGGCAGAACGAGGAGGGGGGGAGGAGGGAGAGAGAGACATGAAGACATGGTGTGGTGAGGGAAGGCAGAACGAGGAGGAGGGGGGGGGAGGAGGTGCAGGGAGAGACATGAAGACATGGTGTGGTGAGGGAAGGCAGAACGAGGAGGGGGGGGAGGAGGGAGAGACATGAAGACATGGTGTGGTGAGGGAAGGCAGAACGAGGAGGAGGGGGAGGAGGTGCAGGGAGAGACATGAAGACATGGTGTGGTGAGGGAAGGCAGAACGAGGAGGAGGGGGGGAGGAGGGAGAGACATGAAGACATGGTGTGGTGAGGGAAGGCAGAACGAGGAGGGGGGGGAGGAGGTGCAGGGAGAGACATGAAGACATGGTGTGGTGAGGGAAGGCAGAACGAGGAGGGGGGGAGGAGGGAGAGACATGAAGACATGGTGTGGTGAGGGAAGGCAGAACGAGGAGGGGGGGGGAGGAGGGAGAGACATGAAGACATGGTGTGGTGAGGGAAGGCAGAACGAGGAGGGGGGGAGGAGGAGGGAGGAGAGACATGAAGACATGGTGTGGGTGAGGGAAGGCAGAACGAGGAGGGGGGGAGGAGGTGCAGGGAGAGACATGAAGACATGGTGTGGTGAGGGAAGGCAGAACGAGGAGGAGGGGGGGAGGAGGGAGAGACATGAAGACATGGTGTGGTGAGGGAAGGCAGAACGAGGAGGGGGGGAGGAGGGAGAGACATGAAGACATGGTGTGGTGAGGGAAGGCAGAACGAGGAGGAGGGGGGGGGGAGGAGGTGCAGGAGAGACATGAAGACATGGTGTGGTGAGGGAAGGCAGAACGAGGAGGGGGGGGAGGAGGGAGAGACATGAAGACATGGTGTGGTGAGGGAAGGCAGAACGAGGAGGAGGGGGGAGGAGGTGCAGGGAGAGACATGAAGACATGGTGTGGTGAGGGAAGGCAGAACGAGGAGGAGGGGGGGAGGAGGGAGAGACATGAAGACATGGTGTGGTGAGGGGAAGGCAGAACGAGGAGGGGGGGAGGAGGTGCAGGGAGAGACATGAAGACATGGTGTGGTGAGGGAAGGCAGAACGAGGGGGGGGGGAGGAGGGAGAGACATGAAGACATGGTGTGGTGAGGGAAGGCAGAACGAGGAGGGGGGGAGGAGGGAGAGACATGAAGACATGGTGTGGTGAGGGAAGGCAGAACGAGGAGGAGGGGGGGAGGAGGGAGAGACATGAAGACATGGTGTGGTGAGGGAAGGCAGAACGAGGAGGGGGGGAGGAGGGAGAGACATGAAGACATGGTGTGGTGAGGGAAGGCAGAACGAGGAGGGGGGAGGGAGGTGAGGGAGAGACATGAAGACATGGTGTGGTGAGGGAAGGCAGAACGAGGAGGAGGGGGGAGGAGGGAGAGACATGAAGACATGGTGTGGTGAGGGAAGGCAGAACGAGGAGAGGGGGAGGAGGGAGAGACATGAAGACATGGTGTGGTGAGGGAAGGCAGAACGAGGAGGAGGGGGGAGGAGGGAGAGACATGAAGACATGGTGTGGTGAGGGAAGGCAGAACGAGGAGGGGGGGGGGGAGGTGCAGGGAGAGACATGAAGACATGGTGTGGTGAGGGAAGGCAGAACGAGGAGGGGGGGGGGAGGAGGGAGAGACATGAAGACATGGTGTGGTGAGGGAAGGCAGAACGAGGAGGGGGGGGAGGAGGGAGAGACATGAAGACATGGTGTGGTGAGGGAAGGCAGAACGAGGAGGAGGGGGGAGGGAGAGACATGAAGACATGGTGTGGTGAGGGAAGGCAGAACGAGGAGGGGGGGGGGGAGGAGGTGCAGGGAGAGACATGAAGACATGGTGTGGTGAGGGAAGGCAGAACGAGGAGGGGGGGAGGAGGGAGAGACATGAAGACATGGTGTGGTGAGGGAAGGCAGAACGAGGAGGAGGGGGGGAGGAGGGAGAGACATGAAGACATGGTGTGGTGAGGGAAGGCAGAACGAGGAGGAGGGGGGGAGGAGGGAGAGACATGAAGACATGGTGTGGTGAGGGAAGGCAGAACGAGGAGGGGAGGGGGGGGAGGAGGAGGAGGGAGAGACATGAAGACATGGTGTGGTGAGGGAAGGCAGAACGAGGAGGAGGGGGAGGAGGTGCAGGGAGAGACATGAAGACATGGTGTGGTGAGGGAAGGCAGAACGAGGAGGAGAGGGGAGGAGGAGGGAGAGACATGAAGACATGGTGTGGTGAGGGAAGGCAGAACGAGGAGGAGGGGGAGGGGAGGGAGAGACATGAAGACATGGTGTGGTGAGGGAAGGCAGAACGAGGAGGAGGGGGGAGGAGGTGCAGGGAGAGACATGAAGACATGGTGTGGTGAGGGAAGGCAGAACGAGGAGGGGGGGGGAGGAGGTGCAGGGAGAGACATGAAGACATGGTGTGGTGAGGGAAGGCAGAACGAGGAGGGGGGGGAGGAGGGGAGGGAGAGACATGAAGACATGGTGTGGTGAGGGAAGGCAGAACGAGGAGAGGAGGGGGGGGGAGGAGGTGCAGGGAGAGACATGAAGACATGGTGTGGTGAGGGAAGGCAGAACGAGGAGGGGGGGAGGGAGGGAGAGACATGAAGACATGGTGTGGTGAGGGAAGGCAGAACGAGGAGGGGGGGGGGGGAGGAGGGAGAGACATGAAGACATGGTGTGGTGAGGGGAAGGCAGAACGAGGAGGAGGGGGGAGGAGGTGCAGGGAGAGACATGAAGACATGGTGTGGTGAGGGAAGGCAGAACGAGGAGGGGGGGAGGAGGGAGAGACATGAAGACATGGTGTGGTGAGGGAAGGCAGAACGAGGAGGGGGGGAGGAGGAGGGAGAGACATGAAGACATGGTGTGGTGAGAGAAGGCAGAACGAGGAGGGGGGAGGAGGGAGAGACATGAAGACATGGTGTGGTGAGGGAAGGCAGAACGAGGAGGAGGGGGGGAGGGAGAGACATGAAGACATGGTGTGGTGAGGGAAGGCAGAACGAGGAGGAGAGGGAGGAGGGAGAGACATGAAGACATGGTGTGGTGAGGGAAGGCAGAACGAGGAGGAGGGGGGGAGGAGGTGCAGGGAGAGACATGAAGACATGGTGTGGTGAGGGAAGGCAGAACGAGGAGGAGGGGGGAGGAGGGAGAGACATGAAGACATGGTGTGGTGAGGGAAGGCAGAACGAGGAGGAGGGGGGAGGAGGTGCAGGGAGAGACATGAAGACATGGTGTGGTGAGGGAAGGCAGAACGAGGAGGGGGGGGAGGAGGGAGAGACATGAAGACATGGTGTGGTGAGGGAAGGCAGAACGAGGAGGGGGGGAGGAGGGAGAGACATGAAGACATGGTGTGGTGAGGGAAGGCAGAACGAGGAGGGGGGGAGGAGGTGCAGGGAGAGACATGAAGACATGGTGTGGTGAGGAAGGCAGAACGAGGAGGAGAGGGAGGAGGTGCAGGGAGAGCCATGAAGACATGGTGTGGTGAGGGAAGGCAGAACGAGGAGGAGGGGAGGAGGTGCAGGGAGAGACATGAAGACATGGTGTGGTGAGGGAAGGCAGAACGAGGAGGGAGGGAGGAGGAGGGAGAGACATGAAGACATGGTGTGGTGAGGGAAGGCAGAACGAGGAGGGGGGGAGGAGGTGCAGGGAGAGACATGAAGACATGGTGTGGTGAGGGAAGGCAGAACGAGGAGGAGAGGGAGGAGGGAGAGACATGAAGACATGGTGTGGTGAGGGAAGGCAGAACGAGGAGGAGGGGGGAGGAGGGAGAGACATGAAGACATGGTGTGGTGAGGGAAGGCAGAACGAGGAGGGGGGGGAGGAGGAGAGACATGAAGACATGGTGTGGTGAGGGAAGGCAGAACGAGGAGGGGGGGAGGAGGAGGGAGAGACATGAAGACATGGTGTGGTGAGGGAAGGCAGAACGAGGAGGAGGGGGGGGGAGGAGGGAGAGACATGAAGACATGGTGTGGTGAGGGAAGGCAGAACGAGGAGGGGGGGGGGAGGGAGAGACATGAAGACATGGTGTGGTGAGGGAAGGCAGAACGAGGAGGGGGGAGGAGGTGCAGGGAGAGACATGAAGACATGGTGTGGTGAGGGAAGGCAGAACGAGGAGGAGGGGGGAGGAGGTGCAGGGAGAGACATGAAGACATGGTGTGGTGAGGGAAGGCAGAACGAGGAGGGGGGAGGAGGGAGAGACATGAAGACATGGTGTGGTGAGGGAAGGCAGAACGAGGAGGAGGGGGGGAGGAGGGAGAGACATGAAGACATGGTGTGGTGAGGGAAGGCAGAACGAGGAGGAGGGGGAGGAGGTGCAGGGAGAGACATGAAGACATGGTGTGGTGAGGAAGGCAGAACGAGGAGGGGGGGAGGAGGTGCAGGGAGAGACATGAAGACATGGTGTGGTGAGGGAAGGCAGAACGAGGAGGGGGGGAGGAGGTGCAGGGAGAGACATGAAGACATGGTGTGGTGAGGGAAGGCAGAACGAGGAGGGGGGAGGAGGGAGAGACATGGTGTGGTGAGGGAAGGCAGAACGAGGAGGAGGGGGGAGGAGGGAGAGACATGAAGACATGGTGTGGTGAGGGAAGGCAGAACGAGGAGGAGGGGGAGGAGGTGCAGGGAGAGACATGAAGACATGGTGTGGTGAGGGAAGGCAGAACGAGGAGGAGGGGGGGAGGAGGGCAGGGAGAGACATGAAGACATGGTGTGGTGAGGGAAGGCAGAACGAGGAGGAGGGGGGAGGAGGGAGAGACATGAAGACATGGTGTGGTGAGGGAAGGCAGAACGAGGAGGGGGGGAGGAGGGAGAGCCATGAAGACATGGTGTGGTGAGGGAAGGCAGAACGAGGAGGGGGGGGGAGGAGGGCAGGGAGAGACATGAAGACATGGTGTGGTGAGGGAAGGCAGAACGAGGAGGGGGGAGGAGGTGCAGGGAGAGACATGAAGACATGGTGTGGTGAGGGAAGGCAGAACGAGGAGGAGGGGGGAGGAGGGAGAGCCATGAAGACATGGTGTGGTGAGGGAAGGCAGAACGAGGAGGGGGGGGCAGGGGAACAGCCAGGAGAAGATGAGAAGACTCTCACCAGAGGGGTAGGTCTACATCAGGGTATCAGATCCGCCTTATAGAAGACTCTCTCACACAAACATACTCTGGTAAAAACGGGTGCATGGATCAGCCATCAGAAATGCTGTAGTACATTTCTATAAAAAGGTATCATCTGCTCTCGACATTAAGTAAGGACGTGTTTATGAGATCCTCTGAATGAGATGCTTATGTTTTCCAGAAGTGTGGTAGGAGGAAAAATACGCAAGTGAGCAACAACAACAAGTTCCTCCTGGCCGGTTACATAAAGAGCCCATACAGATGCACTCCAAGAACGTGACGCTGCCCATTTTGATACGTATTTATTTATACACACATCTCCTGGAGGTGGCCAGCATTACACGCACACATTTCATTTTAGCTACCCCAAAGCAACCCTACTTTCGTGTGTGTGTGTGTGTGTGTGTGTGTGTGTGTGTGTGTGTGTGTGTGTGTGTGTGTGTGTGTGTGTGTGTGTGTGTGTGTGTGTGTGTGTGTGTGTGTGTGTGTGTGTGTGTGTGTGTGTGTGTGTGTGTGTGTGTGTGTGTGTGCTGACTGCAGCATTTCCCCTGGCTGGATGTCTGAGGCCAGGCCAGGCCACAGTGTGTTAGCTTATTAAGCAAGCAGCAGGAGCATCAGCACAGCATGGAGAGGTTCTGTCAGCCACGGTGGCTTCAAGACAGAGAGCAGGATGAAGGGACAGGTTAAACACGAAAGACAATTATTTGCAATTATTTGTTCTCTCTGCTGTGCTCTGTGTATAAAACCTTACAAACGCAGACATGAGAAAGGGAAATAAATGGCGGAAAACCCAAATGAGACCTACTGGGTTTTCTGATCACTTGTCAGGTCGAATTTACTTTTGTTTTTACGATTTTATAATTAGTGTGGTTGCAAAGCAAGCCACACTATTGTTATCTTGTGTCTTATTTTCTTCCTCCCTATTTTGCCTAGTTATCTACTCCTACAGTTTGAGGTATTTACACCAAACCACTACCAAAAAGTCAGGCATATATCAATGCAGTGTGCTACAACTTTTAGAGACCAATGCAGACATTTTTTATATTAATATTTAATATGGAAAGTGAAAGTGGCAAAAATGCTAAAATCAACCACTCCAAACCTGAACACTTGGGAGAATTAAATAGGCATATGTAGACCGCAGTAAGGAGGTCTCCAAAATATTTTGTCCCACTATGACCACAGGGGGCGCTATAACTCGTGGTCAAACCTTAACGGCCACGCCCCTCATCCTGTTTTATAAAACATTCTGAAACTTGGTATCTGGGCCTTATTGGACATGCTGAATCTTTTTGCCTCAAGAACCCATAAGGTCCGTCTGGATAGATTTTGCTGTACTGTGAACGTTTCGGAAAACCTTGAAAGAATCGTGAGAAACCAACCCGTACACCCCAATGACCCAGAATTTGGTCCATTTACTCCTTAATACTGCCCGACCTTATGGGATTATTTTCGTTTTCATTATTAAAAGAATGTCCGAGTTATGGCATAAGTACCATTATGCAAATGATCCGCCATTAGTCAACCAATCCCAAGGCCGCTTCAGAGAACCCCAGAGGCCTACAAGGTGGTGTGCCCATCAAGGCCCTCCCCCTAATGTGGAAAGGTTTGCTTTGATAGCTAACAGAATGACGTCACAGGGTCAATTCCAAAGGACCCCTGTTGCAGGTGCTCGCCGAGCCGTTTCTTACAACGGAGGTCAACGGGGAAAAACGTCCACTTCAGCCATTCCGACGGCAAACAACGCAGAGTTGTCAAAGTTGGTACACGCATAGAAACCACGCATAGAAACCACGCGTGGGCAGGTCTCCAAAAAGCAAAGCACCTCTTTGGCGACAGGGGGCGCCATAACTCTCACTCAAACAAGGACTAAAAGCACCGTTATTCGATCCGCAAGTCGGCTTCAAAGCAGCCCAGGGACTCATTAGCCTTGCTAGCATGAGCACGTCGGCACGCTCACGGGACGCACACGACGAGTTGGCTCACACAACCACACGCATTTTCTTTGGAAAATGCACACAGGGCGACATGTCTGGTTTCAACTGTCACCCACATGTGACGTCAATGCAAATGCAGAGAGCCGAGAGAGCTCCATATCTGGATTTGTTTTCCCTATGCCTTCCCAAAGTGACACGTGCACGGCAGCAGGGACAATGCTTCCACCACAAACCTGAAATGCATGAAGACGTACACCAATGGATAAGCCTTGACAAGGAGAGGAGTCATTTCACACCATTTGTAACTTGTTTACGTGGCGTTCCTGATTGTATTGTGTAACTTTAAATGAGTGTCCATTTAAAGATCTGTATTTGGCTTCATGAACCATTAAGCTCAGCCCTGGTGGACACACCATTCACGTTAATCAATCTGCATTAATAAATCCACTAAGCTTAATGTACTTCATAGTGTTTCTCCCACACGTATAAACACAGAATTAAATGAGCCACAAAATAGGAATCAAGCAATCGATCAAGTTATCAAACAAATACCGTAGGATTATTAAGGCTCTTGAAATACGACCAATCCAATAAAAACTGGCAACCTGGAAATGTGATAATGGAAGCCAACGATGCGTACCAGAAGCCAGATTCTCACAAATCTACAGCTTTAAGTTGGACATATTACAACTCGCACTCCGCTTATCCTCTGCTTGAAGACATTTGCCTTCTTTTCATTTGAACATAAAGGTGTAGAGAGTTTGAATAGAGGGCGAGGACTGACCGACAAGCAGATCGAAGTCTGAACCCAAAACCCATTTTCAAGGAACAAGAGGAAGGTCAAATGTCACCAGTTTACCTTTTCTGACCATTGGGTTTGCTCACTGGTTGGGGTCTGGGTGAAGGTCCAACATAGCTGATGGTTTACCCCTGCCTCTCTATACTGGGACAGTAGTAAAGCCTTTTCTCACACATCTGTGTCCACCCTGCTTCATCCCATCTTTTGACGTTGTCAATCTGCCTGCAATACTGATTCTCTATTTTAGTGTCAAACCCAGGTTGCATACAGCCCAGCCACCCACACCACACACAGCCACCCCACACACACACCCACACCACACACACACCCACACCACACACAGCCACCCCACACACACACACACACCACACACACACCCACACCACACACAGCCACCCCACACACACACACACACACCCACACCAACCCCACACACAGCCACCCCACACCCACACCCACCCCACACACACACAGCCACCCCACACCCACACCACACACAGCCACCCCACACACACCCACACCACACACACACACAGCCACCCCACACACAGCCACCACACACACACACCCACACCACACAGCCACCCCCCACACACACACACCCCACACACACACCCACACACGTAGTGACCTTCCTACGACCACTGCTGCTGCAAACATTACTCCTCCAAATACAGCCGAGGGGACTTTCATTTGTGCCACACCTGGGTTCTCTCCTGCTCTTGGACCGCTGCCACTGTAACGCGCTCAGCGCTCAGCGCGGACCTGCTGGAGACACGTCCGCTTGTGGCTGATTGTGTCCTTGCTTCCCGCTTGGAAGAAAGGACACAATAACTGGCTCCAATCTACTGGCTACAGAAAAATGCTGTCGTAATTTCACCTTACAGCTTGTGCTTCATGCTGATTTAACGTCTGCCAAACGCTAACCTATCTTCTGGGATAGCCATCCCAGAAGAGGGATCACTTCTATGAAACACTTTCCACGTTTCTAACGTTTGCAGTGGGTTTTCCTGCGGCATTTGTCATGTCCATTTAAGACCTGGGGTTAGGCATGTACCGAGAAAGTGCCGTCAATAAATTGACTTGAATCGGTCTCTGGAGACCCGTCTGAGACAAAGGGCTACATAAATAAACTTTGAAAAGACTTGACCCAGGTTCTCTCTTGGCTTGTTTAATCATATCAGGAGCAGCCAGGCAGAAGATAGTGCCACCAGCAAAGCAAACCGTTACACAAGATAACTTTCTCTGAAGCCGGCCCATGTCCTATCCCCGTCACAAGGCCCACAACACACAGGGGATCTTCATGAAAAACGAGGAGGCGTAAGAAAGAAAGAAAGAAAGAAAGAAAGAAAGAAAGAAAGAAAGAAAGAAAGAAAGAAAGAAAGAAAGAAAGAAAGAAAGAAAGAAAGAAAGAAAGAAAGAAAGAAAGAAAGAAAGAAAGAAAGAAAGAAAGAAAGAAAGAAAGAAAGAAAGAAAGAAAGAAAGAAAGAAAGAAAGAAAGAAAGAAAGAAAGAAAGAAAGAAAGAAAGAAAGAAAGAAAGAAAGAAAGAAAGAAAGAAAGAAAGAAAGAAAGAAAGAAAGAAAGAAAGAAAGAAAGAAAGAAAGAAAGAAAGAGAGAAAGAGAGAGAGAGAAAGAGAGAGAGAGAAAGAAAGAGAGAGAGAGAGAGAAAACACTGTTTTGGCCACAGAACACTAAAACTGTGTCTAACCTACTTTCATTCACCAAACAGGAAACAAATGCTGCATCTGATTCTCCCAGCCTCAGCTTTAACCGTCCCCCTCCTTGATTTGGCAGATGGTTTTCTACAGCTGTTGCTGCTAGCAGCTGCCCCCCCTCCTCCCCCCTGATCATCACCTCCACCTGCTTTCACTACTCTTGAAATGGAAGTGAAAGAAAGAAGGAGTAGACAAAAAGAACACACCACTAATAGGCCTGGGGTTAAAAGGCAACAACAGATATCCAATAGAATTAACAGAGCCACAGAAGTCTCTACCAGTCCCATCTGTCTTTGGCTGTGGGGAGGGAAGTTAGGTGGGAGGGAGGGAGGTAGGGAGGGAGGTAGGGAGAAGGTGAAAAAGAAGGATGAGAAAATGTGGGGGATGAACACAGAAAGGGGTAGGACAAGGTGGGCGGAAATTGTTTTCAGCGACGGTGACAAATGTTAACCATCCTGTGTTTTTCCACAGTGCTGTACATGATTCCACCAGATCGCCGCGTTGACATTGAGACGGTGAAACCAAAGAAGCTGTGACAGAGCTCCAATAAATCCAACAGGACAGACTTTATAGGAGGGGAATAGGAGAGGGTTAGGAATACAATAAAGAAAACAGTCAAATTCTAGCTAGTATCTAGGATATTGTATTTATTGGCAGGTCAACATAAATAACGATTTTATCTATGACTCTTCTCTGAATAATTTGCAGCCTTTGCAGGAACGAGGCTGTGGAGTAATAGGAGGCGATGGGGCTGAGAAGAGACAACGCTTTCATTCTGAAATCCTTCCCTCCCGCACCAAAAATAAATAGATAGTAAAGAGGAAATAATAATAATAATGTTCATGTTGAACACATTTAAGATCCAGACAAACAAACCGATTCAGACAAGCCCTTGATGGCTACTTCCAGCCTGGTGAGAGGATGTAGCCTACCACACAGATAATTGCTACAATTATCATCATCATTATTATCAGCAGCAGGAGTGGTGGTAAAAATGAGTATCTCTGTTTGCTTTGCACGCAAAGCCCACCACTGCATGCCCACCCAAAAGAGCCTACGCTTCAATAGGAGTGAATGCCAACAGTCACATGGAAGCCAGCCTTGTGACTGAAAACCAACCCTTCATTTCATGAAAAATGCAATTTCCAAAAACTCTGTAGCAAAGCTGTATTGTCTTTCAGGAGTGCCACACACACACACACACACACACACACACACACATACACACCACACACACCAACACACATACACACCACACACACACACCAACACAAACACACACACACCCACCAACACAAACACACACACCACACACACACACCAACACAAACACACACACCAAACACACACACATACACACCAACACACATACACACCACACACACACACCAACACACATACACACCACACACACACACACACCAACACACACACCAACACACCAACACAAACACACCAACACAAACACACACACCAAACACACACACCAACACACATACACACCACACACACACACACAGACACATACAAATGAGCCTGCAAATGAGCCTTTGCGCTCATTCCAAATGGAGGGAGAGGCACGAAGACCAAAAGTTGCAGAAGAGAGCTGAAAGGCATATAGGCGGACAGCCTAAAAGTGAGATAGAAAAATGAGCGAGAAAAGAGTTATATGTAAGTAGAGCTCCTAGTGCCACTCATTGTCCTGGCCTCAATGTCGCTTTGTCACTACAAGCATCCAGTCCAGTCACTGTCAATGTGCCAGAGTGACATACAGGCCAGGGAGGAGAGAGCAGCACATGACTCTGGATGACAGCAAGGCATGAAGCACCAGCCCTTCCACAATTAGCTATTTTCACACCTCTGAGCTTTATTCATTCATTTTCCACTATGGTTTCTTTTTGTGCTTATTGTAATTATTTATGTGGAAACTATTTCTTCGTTTATTTCGTGGTTGTTTTGAAAATATTGTTAAAGCCTTCACTTGAAAACGGGTTTCAAAATAAAAGCTAAATGATCGAGGATATAATTAGTACGTACTACATAATACACATCATTTTATGGAAAAGCAGGAATTGTCACTCAAATATAATTCCAGAACTTTTAGTGTGAAATCATAGCGTAATGGGCTGCTTAAAGTCTTATCTTCCCAAACCATTTCTAGTTTTCTAGCTAGTTGAAACAAAAGGACTCCAACCACACCAGCAAAACAACTGTTTGTGAAGATGTGTCCTGGACCCAGCTCTTAATCAAAAATAACCACAAAGAAAACCTAGTCATGTTCATATGGGAACACTTGAGCAGAGCCATGAAGCCTTCATCACATCCCTCCACCTCTCTCATCACATCCCTCCACCTCTCATCACATCCCTCCACCTCTCTCATCACATCCCCCCACCTCTCTCATCACACCCCCCATCTCTCTCATCACATCCCCCCACCTCTCTCATCACATCCCTCCACCTCTCATCACATCCCTCCACCTCTCTCATCACATCCCTCCACCTCTCATCACATCCCTCCACCTCTCTCATCACATCCCCCCACCTCTCTCATCACATCCCTCCACCTCTCATCCCTCCACCTCTCATCACATCCCTCCACCTCTCTCATCACATCCCTCCACCTCTCATCACATCCCTCCACCTCTCTCATCACATCCCTCCACCTCTCATCACATCCCCCACCTCTCTCATCACATCCCCCACATCTCTCATCACATCCCCCCACCTCTCATCAAATCCCCCACCTCTCTCATCACATCCCTCCACCTCTCATCACATCCCCCCACCTCTCATCACATCCCCCCACCTCTCATCACATCCCTCCACCTCTCTCATCACATCCCCCCACCTCTCATCACATCCCTCCACCTCTCTCATCACATCCCCCCACCTCTCATCACATCCCTCCACCTCTCTCATCACAACATGCCCAGCAGCTCATCAACCAGTAACCCAGTAATAGAACTAGGATTTGACCCAAAGGCTCCAAGCCTGCTTTGGCTTGGTGCGTGTTGGGGGGAATCCTTCCATCTGTTCTATGAGAAGACAAGTGGCAGAGTTGATCCAAGACAAGATAGTGACCTCGCAATCAAACACACTGCCATGACCTTTATAAGGACATAGACATGTGTTGCCAGTGTGCTACGGCGAAGCTAACGCGGGCTTCTATATTATGTAACAGGTTTGGCTAGCCCGTTATGGTTTCCTGCCCCAGGCTTCCTGCCACCCTGCTCTGGCAGGCAGCCCGGGGGAAGGCAGCCTGGGGGAAGGCCTCGCAGCAGCCTATATAGCAGAGGGCCTCGCCATCTATAATAAATATCTGCCAATGGCACCATACCCGTGCTGCCTGGGAGAGCCAAGAGGAGCGCAAAGGAGCAGGAGGAGGGCAGGGGCGGATCAGAACGAAGGTGGTAAGAGGATCCCCACAGGTCACAGTTAGGCGAGGTATCTGAGTTCCAGCAGGGGAAGAGTTAAATATGCATGACTGCAGAAGTACATGCACCTGCATTTGCTTTGGTCCTGGTATGTTTGAAGTGAGTAATTAACCAGGTGGTTCATTACCTGCTGGACCTCGACAAATACATAAATTGCTCCTATTACGCCTTCTTTGTTTCCCTTTGCTCGCTCACTTTCTCCCATTCAGTCCCTCACAGGCTCTCTCCTCGCTTGTTCTTTCCTTTGGCTGAGGCTGGGTCATTAGGTCCTGGAAGCGCAAAATACAAAAATAACTCAGTCTACTCTAGTCTTGAATACAAATGTGTGTTCCTGATTGGGGTTGTGTCACTGTGCTCTGGGGAAGACCCCCGGTAGCTATGGGAGATGAAGATGGCAGCCAGCATTTAGAGGCAGTGCTTGGTCTATTAAGTCTAAAATTATCTTTACAAGCACAATCACCACCCCACCACGTATCATGGCCCAATCAGCAGATGGGAATCTCACACAAATGGTAGGAGATTTTCTTGATACATTTAAGCATTTTTGCTTTACACAAGTAGCTCAATCTCCTTTGAAACCATACCAAACGGATTGCGTTATCAACTGCGCTGAAGACTAAACTCTGGGTCCTGCAAGCAAGGACTATTTTACTGTGGTGTCAGGACTGAAATGCTAATGTATTGATTATCTCAGAACCAGGGATGCTCTGCTACTGCATCACACATTACAGCAATGTTAAGCATCGCTTGCTCACACTTCTTGTTTAGTGGGAAAGACTACAAATGAATCCTATGTTTAGCTATTCAACCGATCTTCGACAACATGAGTACTATGTTTGTGTAAAAAGCTATACTAAAGCGTGTCTGGTCAATAAAAAGAAAACAACTCAGACTCTGACAGACGGCATCTTCCCTGAACAGCTTCTCAAACTAACCTGTGTCCTTAAAGTATCACATGTTAGAAAGGATATTAGGACAACCAGCCAAAAAATATCAAAGCAACAGCTTTGGCTTTCAGCATGTCACAGATGCTGGCTAGCAGCAGATGCAGCAGAGCGTTTGAGAACCTTCCCACAACACGCAACGCTTCGTTAATTAGAACAACAGTTGAATCAGCATCTTTTTGGTTACGTGTTTGGGGTCCCATCCTATCACGGTTCTCAACTGAGCTTAGCTATAGCTCACAATATTAGTTCAACAACATCTAGATAAACACAAACACTAATAAAAGAAATGTAATCCTAGTAAAAGCCCCTGAAATGTAACCACAAATAAAATTGTTCAGCCAGGGTCAATGTTAACCAAGTGTTAGCAAATTGGAGAGGACTAAGGGCATTTGACCCACTGAGAGCACAATGACGACACAAGCCAAGGCTTTGGGACCAGTCCCTCTCAGTTTCACCACTCACTTAACACCAAACGGCAAACATCGGATTCAGTAGCATCTGGCTATGCAAATGATAAGAAAAGAAAGAGCCAGCTAATCTCAGATAAGCATTGCAATCACGAAGTAACACTAATTCCAATTCCTGTTTCAGGGATAGAGAGACACGATGACTTTAAGTCCTGTTAAATGGTGCGGTTCAGATGATACTGACTATTTAATGGCCCTTCGTCGGTTCAAACGACGAATGATTCCTACCAGAGTTGTTAGAAAACAGACTCGTAGGGTAAAGACATGTTTTTTTTGTACATTCTCACTGTAGAAAGATAAAGTAGTATTGTATACAGAATGAAACGTCCTGTTTAGTGCTGCTTGCATCCCACAATCCAGGCGCACTACAGCCTGAAGCTGCCACCGTCCCCTTCCACACATCTCTGCACACACATGATGTCCCCTGTCCAACCTGTCCAAACTTCAAACTTAAAGAAAGGACTTGGTTAAACAGCGATTCTGAAATGACAGCATAGGCGACGGCCAACTAGACTTTCCTTACATAATGGATCAACTTTTGGCACCGCGGTTAGGATCGCTTCGTCAAAGCGAATCAAGCAGGCGTCACTTGTTTTACATTACAATGATGAGCGCACAGGCTGCGTCCTCGTCGCGTCGTTCCGTGTCAGCGTCGGTAAGAGCCGGCGCATGGCTCTCGTTGCTCCGCCGCCGACCACCACCCAGCCGAGCAGCCCTGCGGCTCCGCGCACCGCGCACCGCGAGAGCGGCGGGATCAACATTGTCGCATGCATGCCGGCGGCGCAGTCGCTCGAGGTGCTCTTCAAATCCTTTTCACGCAGTAGAATAGCAAACGTAAACAAATAGTTACCTGAATCCGTATCCGTGAAAACCTTTCTTAATACATTTGTCCCTTTCCTTCATCAGCCTCTGGCCAGCAGCAGCAGCAGCACACCCGCTGAGACTCGATCATAGTAAGACTTTACCAGGCAGCGTTCAGTTAGCGCGCAAACTCCCGCCCACCTCCGTCCTGATTGGCTGGTGCGTTTTTCACTCAGGCAGAAATGCATTGTAGGCATAGCAACCATTTGTAGGCGGGCCTTACATAATATACCGAGTTATCATTGGATACTCGTTTTTTACGTTTCTAACCATAGAAAAAGAAATAAATAATGTATGGTTGGCAAATGGCAAAGGCTTCTGCATGTTTGCTGTTTTTCAAATAAAGAGATGAGTTGATCATTTAGATGTATTAATAATTTAATGGATTTCATAAATTAAATGTACACCTATTATTGCTATAATTGTGTGCACCATGGTAAAATTGCAATATTCAAATTATATACAATCAATATATATCAGTTCAAATATTTTAAATTCCCTCAACAAAACACAAAATAAAAAATGCAACTATAGGCAATGCCATAACTACTCATGATTAACTTTGTTAAATGGTAACAGACTGCATATTGGAGGTGATTATTGGATCATATCGATCATGGAGGAGCAGAGACACAGAGAGGAAATATGTGTGTGTGTCTGTTCATGCAGATGTGTACGTGTGTGTATGTGTGTGTGTGTGTACGCGTGTGTGTGTGTGTCTGTTCGTGCAGATGTGTACGTGTGTGTGTGTGCGTGTACGCGTGTGTGTGTCTGTTCGTGCAGATGTGTACGTGTGTGTGTGTGTATGTGTGTGCATGCGTGTGTGTCCCCAGGTAGACGACACTGATTCTGACAACAGGTCTAACCCCTGATCAGGTGTGTTGCCGTAAACCTCATCTCCAAAGGAACCAGGATTAACAAAACACACAAGAACATTTACCATCGTTATGACCATATGAATGACCACAGATGTTAAGACTTTAATTCCCATGCAGCTCCCCAAAATAAAATAAAATGTCTATCAAAGCAACGGGGATGATTGTGTTTGTGGATCTTGCCACCTGTTCCTCTGTGCTATTCTTATCCTGTGTGTGTTGTGGACACTCACTCGTGTGCTTTTGTCACCCCCTATTGGTCCATTTGAAAACTGTTCTCATGCCAAATCATTGGGGTCTGTTTAATTAATGATTAAGGGGCTCTTCTTCTTATTGGATCATTGATATCCATGGGACTTTATCTCAATCTCTTAGTTTCCTAGTTAGTTCTTAATGCGTGTTACATGTGACCTCAGACAGACCGTTTCTTGACTGATCAGTATTCTTGTGTCATAGCAATAGCACAAAGTGAGCTTGAGGTGTGAGGTGTTTCCTGTTTCTAACATCAGAATAATCATTTCCTGTCTAACGGCAACTGAGAAATAGAGAGAGATGAAAGCATCCGACGTCAAACCCTATGTAACATTTGAATATAACATACTATATGATAAATATCATATACTATGTATTTTGTTTCATGTCTTTTTCCTGTCTTTGCCTTTGACAGTAGGCCTGCTCCTTTTGTAAATGCTATGAATCACCTGAAACTAAAATTAACGTAGAAACACAGAGGCTAAATATATCAATGGAAATAAATCAGTGTATTTAAAATACTTCGTACAAATAATGTACAATCCCTAGGCCTACATTATTTTACAAATACATTACAACTAGGATTACTCTCACCCGGTGTTCCACATGACCACAAGAGGGCGCAGTTGCTCTATCTGTATCTTCCATTGCAGCGTAGAGATGCTCCAAATGATTGTAGTGTTTACATTCTTCATTTCACCTTTTCATTGTCTTACTGTTATTTTTAGAGATAGTTTGGTTTGGAAAAAACAAATCAAATGAAATTGGAGAATGCATTTGTATTGGATTATTCATTCTCTCTCTCTTCTCTCCCTCTCTCTCTCTGCATATGGCAAAATGGAGAAGTTGTACCATTGGCTGTCTGTTGACATGCTGCCTGTGTTGACTTCAATGATTGACCTTTGACTGTTGGGTACACGTAGTACTCTAGTAGGCGAGTAGTGGACGAGGGCAGCGAGGCAAAGTTTCAGCGTGCTGACCTGCTGGAACGGCCTTCTCACATGACCATCAATCTAAACGTATGTCTGCTCTTACTGTATGTACTGCTCTGTCCGCTCGTGACTCTCTCCCTCTCTCTCCCTCTCATATATATACATATACATACACACATAGACATAGACATATAACAGCATTGATCTAATGCCAATATTTACAAGAAGCCATTCTGATTTAAAATTATTTGGTTAGTGTAATATATACTATATAAATGCATTGTTCAGGGAATATGGGAAGGCTGTGATGTCAGACTCCCTGGCACAGATATAAATTGATGTGCTTCCAATGGAGGAATGGTTTTCGTGGAAGCGGGGCGGTCCTGAAGCGAAGGACCTCCCTGTCCGTCCGGACGTCTGGGAACTCACCAGCACACTAATGAACCTGGACAGAGTGGCCCCCGAGCCCTTTATAAAGGACCTCACTCGCAAACCTTCACCATTCACCGTGGAAACACAACACAGGCTGTTTGGGAGGTGAGTTACAAAGTTTGTTATCATGCTTCTACTATCTGTCCATAGTAGCACGTGACCTGTGTCCTAACATGCATCTGGTTAAATGTGTTCTGTTTATTTGCCTTTTTTGTTTTATAGGGATAAAGAAAGCCTTTTAATATGCCTTCCTCTCTATTCTTCACTACTATGACCACTATACTGGCCATCACCATTTCATATGTTATGGCCCAAAGTGAGTATGACTTCAAGCTGTACTCATATTCAATTTCAATAATTTTAATTTAATAATTTAATAATTAAGGTGTGCAATTTAACGCAGCCACTCGAAACATAAATACTTGTAATGAAAGGCTTTCCTGGAAACTATTAAGGTTGTATTCTCCTTATTTGGTTTGTCATGAATACTGATTGTTTGGCGAAGACACCCCTTGACTGTTCAGTCAATCAATTTCAATATTGCGTTATTTAAAAAATGTAACATTTACAAGTTTTGTTTGTAAATGCTTCCTTTAAAAGCCAACTGCAAGGGCCGATGCGGTGTTGAATTCTACAGAGGCTACATGTGTCAGTGTGACTATGGATGCTTGGCCCATGAGGAGTGCTGCAAGGACTACGAGTCCCAGTGCACCGAAAGTAAGGACAACGCGTCGTACATTTATACATAATTATTATATATATAATTATACAAATACATAATACAATTATTATACAATAATATTATTATTATTAATAATGATAAATCATTGTGTTTAACCCACAGCCGTTTATGTAGCAGTTATTTTATTACTAATATAAACTAATATTAATATTAACATTTTATATAACTAATAATAATATTAATAATGATAAATCATTGTGTTTAACCCACAGCCGTTTATTTAGCAGTTATTTTCTTACTGATGTAAAATCAGGACGCTCACGGAGTATAAACCTTTAGACATCTTTATAGACGTTTTCATTAATCTTTCATGATGGTAGTCTTGTGTGGGAGCTTTGTATATTTAATGTGTGTGTGCGTGTGTGTGTTTGCCTGAAGGACACTCATGTAAAGGGCGATGTGGGGAAGCCTTTAAGAGAGGCAGGAGGTGCACCTGTGATCCTGAATGTATGAAGTACAACAACTGCTGTCCGGACCACAAGACCCACTGTGACGCCGCAGGCAAGCGCCACACAAAGCACAACACACACACAGGACAGGATCTAATTAGAAACACAAAGCACAACACGCACAGGACAGGATCTAATTAGAAACACAAAGCACAACACACGCACAGGACAGGATCTAATTAGAAACACAAAGCACAACACGCACACAGGACAGGATCTAATTAGAAACACAAAGCACAACACACGCACAGGACAGGATCTAATTAGCCACACAAAGCACAACACGCACAGGACAGGATCTAATTAGAAACACAAAGCACAACACGCACACAGGACAGGATCTAATTAGAAACACAAAGCACAACACGCACAGGACAGGATCTAATTAGAAACACAAAGCACAACACGCACAGGACAGGATCTAATTAGAAACACAAAGCACAACACGCACACAGGACAGGATCTAATTAGAAACACAAACCACAACACATGCACAGGACAGGATGTAATTAGTCTAGAAAAATGTTTTCATCATCAATACTAGATCATGTGATTATGTCAAGTACAATAAACCTACGGTGCATTGGCTGACAAGGTTTAAGAATTATACACATTTTAAACTAAGAACCAGCTTTGGAAAACAACATTTCTTTGAAAGGGTACACTACTAATTCAATTCATATCAACCACAGCGGAAGAGGAAGCAGAGTTGCAGAAATGGACTTCCGCAGGTGAGTCCACTACTTTATATGAATACAAGCAATGTCTAATATTTAGCAACGTGGAACATGAATACTGAAAAGATCAGGTTGAATTGAAGATGGGGATATTACAAACGTATGTGATACTGTCAAACATCTAATATTGGTTTGCTTTTCTGCAGATGACCCTTTGATTTCACCGGTCGCTCCACAAGAAAACTATGATGAATTCAGCAATGGTGCGAGAGATTATGTTAATCTAGTACTGCCTACTCAACATTGAATACCGTGACAGCATTTGAATGCCCCTTCATTTATGTTTGGTCTTCCTACTTCCACATTCCCCCACAGATTTTTATGATCAGAACTTTCCAAACCTCCCAGACGATCCTATTTCAAAGGAGGACCTTGAGACCACATCAGTCCCAAAGAGCACCAGTGGCTTTGAGCCAACTCAAGCCATCCTACCCGACATTGTAGCCACTAAGCTCCCCAAACCATTCACCCAAGACAACGCAGACGTGGTATATGGGACCGTATCCACGATCTCCCCTCAGACAGAGATGGTGCCTACGCTTTCTTCAGAGAACCAGCCAACCGACATTGATGCCACCCCCTCTCCATATGACCCACCTGACCAGCTGACTGGTACACTAATGCATGGCCATCTAAAGCACAGCATTTTGATCATTTTGACCGTTTGTTTTGACTAGGAGTACTGTAGTGGCTAGGGTGTCAAACCAAAAGGTTTGAGGGTCGAGTCCCAATGTTCACATTTAATTGTTGGCCTCCTTGAGCCAGATGCTTATACGTTTGATCGTCAATTCACATCTCATTTAAAGTTTGACATTGTTTCTTAACTTCCAGGTTCCACTATTCCAGAATCTGAACCCATAACCCAAGACCAAGAAACAGGGGCAACATCACCTCCAGACTCTCCCTCTTCAACAGCTGTCTCTAGAGAACCTGTGCCAAGCTCAACAGCCCAAACGGGCTCTATTCCCACAGAGGACACACCCTATCTGCAGACTGGACTGGAGTTTGAAGCCAGTGGAACAGGTGGAGACAAACCCATTGAGCCAAGTACGCCCCATACTGCTGAGTCTGAGATCCTGCCGTCTACCACCCCTACAGAACCAACCCAGCCGACCCCCGCCCCAGACCTAACTACGACACCAACATCCAGTCTAGATGCTAATGACACTGTTGTCATGGATACCACAGTTAGAGTTACAGAGGGCGCCTCTTCCTCCGACCCAACACCTGATTCTACCAACACCCAGCCAACCATCACCCCAGGCCTCACTGAGACCTCCAGTCTAACCCCAGGCCTCACTGAGACCTCCAGTCTAACCCCAGGCCTCACTGAGACCTCCAGTCTAACCCCAGGCCTCACTGAGACCTCCAGTCTAACCCCAGGCCTCACTGAGACCTCCAGTCCAACCCCAGGCCTCACTGAGACCTCCAGTCCAACCCCAGGCCTCACTGAGACCTCCAGTCCAACCCCAGGCCTCACTGAGACCTCCAGTCCAACCCCAGGCCTCACTGAGACCTCCAGTCCAACCCCAGGCCTCACTGAGACCTCCAGTCCAACCCCAGGCCTCACTGAGACCTCCAGTCCAACCCCAGGCCTCACTGAGACCTCCAGTCCAACCCCAGGCCTCACTGAGACCTCCAGTCTAGACGCTAATGCTAATGTTCCAGAGACCACAGGAGATACTGAGGGTTTCACTTCCTCAGAACCAAACAATGCTGCTACTAACACAGCCCAACCCATGCAGCCGACCCCCACCCCAGACCTGACTACGACACCAACATCCAGGGTAGATGGCAATGACACTGTTGTCATGGATACCACAGGAGTTACTGAGGGCTCCTCCTCCTCAGAACCAAACAATGCTGCTACTAACCCAACAGAACCAACAACCACCCCAGACCTGACTACGATACCAACATCCAGGGTAGATGCTACTCCAGCTGTAGTTCCAGAGAGCACAGGAGCTCCCCAGGGTTTCTCCTCCTCAGAAGCAAACACTGCCTCCATTTCTTCCATCGTTACCACCCCTTCAAGCCCTGGACCACAAACCGACACTTTGAGCATTCTTCCTCCATCACCCACGGTCCCGACAGTAAAGGACGAGGAGGAGGAGGAGGGAAGAGTGACCCCAGATTCCTACTCCTCAGAACCAAACCCTTTTTCCATTGCTGCCACCATTCCTACCCTGTCAGCCTTTTCAAGCCAGGAGCAGACCCCTGACCCAGAGGAACCTGTCCTGAGCAAAGAGGAGGATGCCCCAACATCCATCCCGGGTGATAACCCAGAAGCTAGTGAGCTCCAAGCTCCAGTAATGGAGGGTTCCGGCACCACAGACAGTCCAGATCGCCCTGGACCGCAAGCCGACACGTTGAGCACCCATCGTCCCTCACCCACAGACCCGACCGTAAAGGAGGAGGAGGAGGAGGAGGGAAGAGTGACTTCAGCTCCGACCAAACCGCCCACATCTAAACCCCAGCCCAGGCCACACCGTCCCCCACCACACCGCCCCCCACCAATCCGTCCCCCACCAGCAGCAAATAAACCCAGCTTGGTCAAGCCCACTTCTAAACCAAAACCAAGGCCTGTGGACACTGCACAAATAAGTTACCAAACAGGCAAGCTGTGCATAATTCTCTCTCATTACCTCGGTCTTTCTCTGCAAGGCTTTTATTGGCTTTGCAAATATGGCATGCTAGATGTTTTAGCTGCAGATTTGATGCTGCTTGAAGTCCTGTATTGGCTGGACTTGTTTCTATTTTGACCCATGGTTTTTGCTTGATGGGGTAGTGCAGCAGTAACAGAACATGAATACAAATGGGTTTGACGTTTCCTTTTCTCTAGATGACAACAACGATATGAACCTCTGCAGTGGACGGCCCGTCGGCGCGGTTACCACACTCAGGAATGGCACAATTGTGGTTTTCCGAGGTAAGTGCCAGGAAAAATATGTGAAGCCACACAACCTTCCCAAGCACAGCATGCCAAATGTTTTGGCACGATCATGTCCCACTTAGGTCCTCGTCGTCACCATGTCTATGTGTATATAGTGTCATATATGATGATTAGAGCAAAACCATTTCGACTACAAAGATGGAAAGCAACATGGACTAGGGACTCCTAAACCATGTTGGCTATTCCATGAAACATTGTAGTGTTCTTTTGGGCACGACGTTGTAGGATGCAAAGCCCCTTGCTCTGCATCTTGTGGAAACATTGATGGAAACATTGAATAACTACCATATACTGTACGGGCTCTATAACAACCCCCAAAAACCATTTCTTACCACAAAGTATACACATATAATTCTAAACCAATGAATAAGCTTTATCCATGAAAAGGATATCAACTGCTGAGATTCAGGCGATCCACAGCGTGTGCTACAGAAGCAGGTATGACCATGTAACTCTCTGCAGGACACTACTTCTGGCTGCTGGATAGGAACAGGATTCCAGGCCCGGCTCGCAGCATCACTCAAGTGTGGGGTGTCCCATCTCCCGTCGACACTGTATTCACTCGATGCAACTGCCAGGGCAAAACATACATCTTCAAAGTAACTATTTAGTTCTTTTCAATTAAGTTTCCGTACGGACCTCTGTGCGCCATGATGTTCACCGGGCATGTCTGTTGGGCAAAGCTTATGGGTTGTACATGGCAGAATCTGATAGTAACATATCGATGAGCTTCTCGTTTTGTGTATGCGGTGACTCCCGCGATCACTTTACTTTCGAAGGGTTCCTTGTATTGGAGGTTTGACAAAGATGTGGTGGACCCTGGCTACCCGAAGCTTATCCATCAAGGCTTCGACGGCCTGCGTGGCCACATCACAGCCGCCCTGTCTGTGCCTCAGTACCAGAGCAGGAGGGAATCGGTCTACTTCTTCAAAAGAGGTGACCCTTTCAAAACACGTTTCTGAGTGTGGATGTGAAGATGGACCCCCCGCTTTGACTTGAGGTGATCGACTGACGTTCTTCTTGGGTCTGCTAGGGGGATTTGCCCAGAAATATTCGTACCAGTTTGGCACCGGCTCAGCATGTGGCAGGAAGCCTCAGTACTCTATGCACACAGTGCGTCATCGCGTGGCACGCCATGCAGGTAAGCACACTCCTACCCGGACCAACTGACAATACACAAGAAGAAATGTAAAGCTTAGGTTGTTCTTTGCCCTTTCTCTCAGTGTCCGTCCTGGAGCCGGCCATCAACATCCGTGTGTCCTGGAGGGGTTTCCCTACCAGCATCACGTCCGCGGTGTCCGTGCCCAGCCGCAGGGTGCCACAGGGCTACAAGTATTACGTCTTCTCAAGATGTAGGTTCCCATCTACTACAACTCCCTTTGATCCACGGGCCGTCATTAAAGAGAGCTTTCACGACCACACGTTAAAACCACATGCACGGTTGAGCTTTGCGGTTCATTCGGACCAAAAAAAGAAGAAAATGTTCGATTACCGTCACTTGAAAATATGACTTTTGGCTCCATAACAAAGTATCTAAGACATCGGCCTGGCTAGACCCATGTGTCTGGGGTGGAGCGACTAGCAGGGCTGGTTTCACCAGAACAGAGGATGCTCTCTGATGCATGTTCCATTACAGACTCCTGCCACAACACGGCATCACTCTGACTCTGAAGCCATCTGCTATGTGGCCCAGAAGGGGGTTTGGGGGTTGTCTCTTTGAGTTAGTTCACTAAACAAGCAGCCTTAGACCAATGACCGCCTAATCCAATGTATCAGGCTTTTGTTCTAGTGCTTGTCTTTGTAAATGAATACCGTCTGTGTATTAACCATCATCCACTCTTCTTTTTAGCGACATACTATAACGTTCAGATGGATACTCCACGACCTGCCATCGTTGTCCCTCAGCTGAACTCACCACCTCAACAGAACTCAGCCAATGACTTCTTCAGGTGTCCCTGAGACTTCTTAAAGGCTGACCGCCAACCCTGTCCAAAACAGGGACACACAACGCACACAACAAACTCTTAAACAACAAATGTTTATTACTTAAAAAAACAGGTTGGACTGCACCTACAGAAGCACTTTTGAGTACATGAAAAGGTCAACACAAAGGGAACACAATTAAATGGAACAGAATCAATCCAAGAGAAAACTAAACTTTAGAAATGCAGTTTGAAAAAGCGGTCAAGTTGCAGAAGCCTGGGTGGGGGCGGGCTGGAGCTTCATCGGGCAAACCGTCTCGCGCCTGAACCTCGAGATAGGAATGGGTGGCCTAGAAAAAAGTGGCAAGAAAGAAGTTGTTACAAAAAGTGTACGATGCTAATGTTTACATTTGCATACAGCGCCTGTATCATGTGTGATGCAAGATGATAATGTATCAAAATATAGAAGGTGGTGATGTGTGTATTTCTTTGAATTGCTTTTATTAAAAAAATATTTACAGAGTTAATTGCATTATGTGATTAATGCATGATCCTAATAATATTAATTATCCAAATGGACAAGCGCTACACATTTTTGTACGAGTGCAATAAGTGAGCTACATTCATTATATCCATCAGAGTATAACACTATAAATCAAGGCAGCGCTGCAGCTAAGACCCATTGCTCTTAACAATCACACACAGCACATGCACAGGCTGGTGCTCTTCTCCCTGTGGTTTAATCTCACTGTATGGTTCCCATGTGAACCTGGAAAAAGTCATTTCTGCTCCATGTACAATTAAAGAATACTTTAATACCAAAATATGTTTATATATGGAAAAGCTGCAAAAACATAGGCGATTCACATGTTTCTCAGAGCCAGTATACAAGAATGCCTTTCTGTTGTTCTGTCTGGTGTCTCACGTTCAACGTCTCAAATGCGTAAGAAAATAGAGTTAGTAAGCAGTAGACATGAGCGCAGCAGCCGATAAATACCAGTGACTACTGCAGAGACGTCAGTCATGAATGAACAGCGATGGGAAGCTTTCCCACTCAACACAAAAGCCAGGGGTTAGATGGTTTCGTGAGTAAAAAGCCAGGGGTTAGATGGTTTCGTGAGTAAAAGGCCAGGGGTTAGATGGTTTCGTGAGTAAAAAGCCAGGGGTTAGATGGTTTCGTGAGGAAAAAGCCAGGGGTTAGATGGTTTCGTGAGTAAAAAGCCAGGGGTTAGATGGTTTCGTGAGTAAAAGGCCAGGGGTTAGATGGTTTCGTGAGTAAAAGGCCAGGGGTTAGATGGTTTCGTGAGTAAAAGGCCAGGGGTTAGATGGTTTCGTGAGTAAAAGGCCAGGGGTTAGATGGTTTCGTGAGTAAAAGGCCAGGGGTTAGATGGTTTCGTGAGTAAAAAGCCAGGGGTTAGATGGTTTCGTGAGTAAAAGGCCAGGGGTTAGATGGTTTCGTGAGTAAAAGATGTAAAGAGGTTCTTCCTATAGGTGTTAAAGCATGCGTCTCCCACCTCTCTTCATGCGACCTCCTCGGTTCTCAGACCAGCGCTGCAGTTGTCTACCAGCTGCAGGTCTGGAGGCTCTAGGGAGACTGCTGCTGGTATCTGAAACAAAAACAAGAGGCCCCCCATCGCTCGGCCATTAACCCATTGTGTTCTGGCCGGGAGCGCTGTACTGTGGACTTAAATCACAACGAGAGACATTCCCAACTGGGACTGTGAGGGGGGATAATAACCTGCTCTGGAGAGGGCTCCCAGTGGGGCTGCAGAGCTAGAGGAGGGCTCCTGGCTGGTGGAGGGGAGGCTGGCCAGGTCAGACTGATGGCCCGGCTCCTCCGCTTCTCCCTGGGAAACCACAGAGTCCAGCGACGCCTCTGCACTCGGCCGGCTGGGGGGGGGGGGGGGGGGAATACGTTTAGATGCACTCAGATCGTCCCAATTAGAATAATGCAGGCTAGGTGCAGCGTACTGGAAGACCTCACCTGTCTGCGTCTGGCTCCAGCATGCCTTCGTCCCTGTCGTCACCGGGGGGTGGGGTGGAGGTGCTCACCGTGGGAACCGACTGGGAGGCGTGGTCCAGCGTTTCAGACGGCGCCTCTGAGAGCAGGGTTACTGGAGAAAGAGGAGCAAGTAGAGGCGACATCACATGTAGGTAGCTGGGGTTTGTTCTGACGCAGAGACCAGAGCTCTGAAACTAATCATGCATGATTCAACCTGCGCCGTCATCAGGAATGATCATCATGTTGATTCATACCTTTGTATTGATAACATACTTGCTACACTACCAAAGAACTAAGCCTAAATACGGGGTAGTGCCTCCACATGAAGGAGCCTGTGGGAACACATACCTGGAGCTGCCACTTGGAGCGGTGTGGTGGGCACACTGCGCCCTCCAGACTCTTCTTCATGGGTTGATAGGAAAAGAGGGCTGTCATACAGCCCCAAACCTACCACACACACGGTGACAATGAGTCTCGCCTGGTTAATTCAACCCATCGTTTTTGCATGGGAGCAAATGGTGTATAATAGACAAGTAAGGAAGAGACGCATGGCTAGTAGTCTAGTCTGATGTAGAATGCCGTGAGTCTGACTACCACCGCTGAATGCTGTGTGTGTGTGGTCAGTTTCTTTATGGGGATTCTTGTTCTAGTTTCCATGGAGATGTCCAGAGGCGGGACATGTCCACAGTGCTGGTGGGCAGGGGCCCGGCGTACCTCCTTGCGAGGCCAGCTGTCCCAGGTCAGAGTGGGAGGAGGAGCCGGTCTGCGGTAGGTCGTCTGGAGGGCCCGCCCTGAAGTGGTGAACGCCGACCACCTGGGGGGACCTGGCGCGCACACACACACGCACGCACACGCACACACGCACGCACGCACACGCACACACACACGCACACGCACACACACACACACACAGAGCACTTAAAACACACCTGTGAAGGACACGCAATTCAAGTGCATTACAGCTGCAAGTATGACTCTTCTCTTACTGGACGGCCTGGTCGAAGCTGTCCGTGCGATGGGACACCGCAAGCGTGGGGGTGCTGGGGACCGTGCGGTCATCGTCCTCGTAGAAGTGCTGCTGCACAGAGGGGGGAGGACAGTGAGGTTGGTCCCATCCTAGATGGTCATAATACACCAGTGTCCCCGGGTCTAACCGTCTGCAGAGGGGGGTTGGGGGTTTGGGAGGGTATTCTTAATTAACGTATGAAGAAGCTACTGCAACCTTTGAACGAGGCCGAAAGATAACGGGTTTGTAATGTAATGACCGTGATTTTAAAGAGATAGCGATGTTTTTCCTGTTATGGCTAACAGTAACCCACGCTAGCGTGACTTCTCTTCGGGTGAATAGCTAGTGCTGCTGGGCAATTCGCAATATCCCAATTCCACAGCAGTGGGCTCCGATTCAGGCAGGGAAAGAGACGCACTAGGAACGGACTTATCCAGGCAGGGGTCCAAAATGGCCTATTTGACATTTAGTTTACTCACGAGATCCTTGTTGACCAAGAACCAGGCCTAACCTGATCGGCGCAAAGGTGTGGAGGTGAACTTTAGTGACCTCCCACCGCTACCGCTGGCAGACAGGAAGCCGTGGGCTTCACCCTTCAGTTGGTAATATATTTGCATTAGGGCTCTCGACTTACAGCACCACTGGCCATCCCAGCAGGGAGCTGGGAGGCCTCTCGACTTACAGCACCACTGGCCATCCCAGCAGGGAGCTGGGAGGCCTCTCGACTTACAGCACCACTGGCCATCCCAGCAGGGAGCTGGGAGGCCTCTCGACTTACAGCACCACTGGCCATCCCAGCAGGGAGCTGGGAGGCCTCTCGACTTACAGCACCACTGGCCATCCCAGCAGGGAGCTGGGAGGCCTCTCGACTTACAGCACCACTGGCCATCCCAGCAGGGAGCTGGGAGGCCTCTCGACTTACAGCACCACTGGCCATCCCAGCAGGGAGCTGGGAGGCCTCTCGACTTACAGCACCACTGGCCATCCCAGCAGGGAGCTGGGAGGCCTCTCGACTTACAGCACCACTGGCCATCCCAGCAGGGAGCTGGGAGGCCTCTCGACTTACAGCACCACTGGCCATCCCAGCAGGGAGCTGGGAGGCCTCTCGACTTACAGCACCACTGGCCATCCCAGCAGGGAGCTGGGAGGCCTCTCGACTTACAGCACCACTGGCCATCCCAGCAGGGAGCTGGGAGGCCTCTCGACTTACAGCACCACTGGCCATCCCAGCAGGGAGCTGGGAGGCCTCTCGACTTACAGCACTACTGGCCATCCCAGCAGGGAGCTGGGGAACTCGGCTCGCCGACTGCAGACGCACGGGAATCCGCTGAAAGAAGATCCAAAACGTGACTTAAGACACGGCAACAATACACCAAGAGCTGTGTAAAATAACAAAATGCACTATGCCGTGATTAGAAAAGGGAAAAGCATTTCTTAAATTTGTATCTGATTTATGGGCGTCTATCCCTAACCAGACGAGCTCACGAGTGGACCAGGTGGGAGTGTACGTGTGAGTCACACCTGGACCTGAGACGGCGGGCCCAGCTCTTGAGACGATGAAGGGTGGATGCTCGGGCGGGTGGGCAGCTGGTGAGGCGGTCTCCGTGGCGACTGGGGCATGCGGGAGGAGGTTGTGATTGGTGGCTCTGGGGAGAAGGCCTCCATAGCGCTGGTCTCAACTGTCAGAGGTAGAGAAAAGAAAAGAGAAAAAAGGGGGCTGCTTTCTTCTGTAGGGTAAGTGACGGTGTGCCACGGCAGACACTGGGCTCTCCTTATATTCCCGCTGCTCACCAGGAACAACTAACTGCGTTTAACGAGCCTTCGGCTTGGGTGGCCAATATAGTCTCACTTCACAGGCTCGGAGATTTAAAAAACATCTGTACAGGGCAATAACTTGACCATACAACGCTGGAAGATTTACATTGTTTATTTGACCTGACATATAAAAAGAAGAAAGGAATAAAAACAAGCAGAGAAACTTGATGCGGTCCCAGCTGAAAGTGATGGTGACTCCTAGAGGTCTCCAGTCAGAAAACAACACATTACATCTTCCTCCGTCACCCCTGTGGTCAGACAGCCAATTAGACGAGGGACGGCTGTGACCCTGCAGAGTATTGCTGTGTCTCTATGAGGCTGTCAATCATCTCTGGGGAGTTTGGGTGTATGTGTCTAAGAATCCAGTGGCCCCTGCCTGGAAACACTTCTGATTTGTGTGTGTGTGTGTGTGTCACTATATTGGTTTTGTGTAATGCTGTGTGCGTTTGTCAAGCTGCTTGTGTGGATATGTTCCCTGTTTGTGTCCGAGACATCCAACGTCCGGTTCAGACGCTGAGGATATGCGTTGGCCAGTTCATTAGCGTCTGTGTGTGAAAATGCGTGTGTGTGTGTGTGTGTGTGTGTGTGTGTGTGTGTGTGTGTGTGTGTGTGTGTGTGTGTGTGTGTGTGTGTGTGTGTGTGTGTGTGTGTGTGTGTGTGCGTGCGTGTGTGTGTGCATCAGCGTTTATCTCGGCGGTGGTGTGTGCGGGGCTCTGGGTTGACACGTCTTGGACAGGGTTTCCTGGATCTTACAGCTGGGTGTGTGGGAGTCAGCCGGCCTCTGGGTGGAGTCCGACGCCCCCAGGCTCTCCTCCGTCTCGGTGCCTGGGTCGGTCACGCCTGCTCCCTGAAAGACATGGTGTTCTACATCAGACTAGAGGGGTGGGGGTACCTCACTAAACCATTTAAAAGACAGACTAGAGGGGTGGGGGTACCTCACTAAACCATTTAAAAGACATGGTGTTCTACATCAGACTAGAGGGGTGGGGGTACCTCACTAAACCATTTAAAAGACATGGTGTTCTACATCAGACTAGAGGGGTGGGGGTACCTCACTAAACCATTTAAAAGACAGACTAGAGGGGTGGGGGTACCTCACTAAACCATTTAAAAGACAGACTAGAGGGGTGGGGGTACCTCACTAAACCATTTAAAAGACAGACTAGAGGGGTGGGGGTACCTCATTAAACCATTTAAAAGACAGACTAGAGGGGTGGGGGTACCTCACTAAACCATTTAAAAGACAGACTAGAGGGGTGGGGGTACCTCATTAAACCATTTAAAATACAGACTAGAGGGGTGGGGGTACCTCACTAAACCATTTAAAAGACAGACTAGAGGGGTGGGGGTACCTCATTAAACCATTTAAAAGACAGACTAGAGGGGTGGGGGTACCTCATTAAACCATTTAAAAGACAGACTAGAGGGGTGGGGGTACCTCACTAAACCATTTAAAATACAGACTAGAGGGGTGGGGGTACCTCACTAAACCATTTAAAAGACAGACTAGAGGGGTGGGGGTACCTCACTAAACCATTTAAAAGACAGACTAGAGGGGTGGGGGTACCTCATTAAACCATTTAAAAGACAGACTAGAGGGGTGGGGGTACCTCACTAAACCATTTAAAAGACAGACTAGAGGGGTGGGGGTACCTCATTAAACCATTTAAAAGACAGACTAGAGGGGTGGGGGTACCTCATTAAACCATTTAAAATACAGACTAGAGGGGTGGGGGTACCTCACTAAACCATTTAAAAGACAGACTAGAGGGGTGGGGGTACCTCACTAAACCATTTAAAAGACAGACTAGAGGGGTGGGGGTACCTCACTAAACCATTTAAAAGACAGACTAGAGGGGTGGGGGTACCTCATTAAACCATTTAAAAGACAGACTAGAGGGGTGGGGGTACCTCATTAAACCATTTAAAAGACAGACTAGAGGGGTGGGGGTACCTCATTAAATCATTTAAAAGACAGACTAGAGGGGTGGGGGTACCTCACTAAACCATTTAAAAGACAGACTAGAGGGGTGGGGGTACCTCACTAAACCATTTAAAAGACAGACTAGAGGGGTGGGGGTACCTCATTAAACCATTTAAAAGACAGACTAGAGGGGTGGGGGTACCTCATTAAACCATTTAAAAGACAGACTAGAGGGGTGGGGGTACCTCACTAAACCATTTAAAAGACAGACTAGAGGGGTGGGGGTACCTCATTAAACCATTTAAAAGACAGACTAGAGGGGTGGGGGTACCTCACTAAACCATTTAAAAGACAGACTAGAGGGGTGGGGGTACCTCACTAAACCATTTAAAAGACAGACTAGAGGGGTGGGGGTACCTCACTAAACCATTTAAAAGACAGACTAGAGGGGTGGGGGTACCTCACTAAACCATTTAAAAGACAGACTAGAGGGGTGGGGGTACCTCACTAAACCATTTAAAATACAGACTAGAGGGGTGGGGGTACCTCATTAAATCATTTAAAAGACAGACTAGAGGGGTGGGGGTACCTCACTAAACCATTTAAAAGACAAACTAGAGGGGTGGGGGTACCTCATTAAACCATTTAAAAGACAGACTAGAGGGGTGGGGGTACCTCACTAAACCATTTAAAAGACAGACTAGAGGGGTGGGGGTACCTCACTAAACCATTTAAAAGACAGACTAGAGGGGTGGGGGTACCTCACTAAACCATTTAAAAGACAGACTAGAGGGGTGGGTTAAAAGCAGTGGGTGGGGCTGCAGTGAAGGAGAGCACAAGTGAAATGTAAAATGAGAGCATTAAAAGTTCCCACACAAAACACACCACGCCTGCCAGGCCAAAATGGCTCTGAAGCCCCATGACTCACTTTCACACCCAGCAGGAAACACCAGGTCAAAGTGACACGACAAAGCAGTACATACGGTAAGGGCATCCAAACATTTAGAGCGGGGTCACTGAGGCCTGGGAAGAACTATATGCAGCTCTAGAGGGTAGACAACTAATACTCTTAATCATTGGCATGATTGTTAGCCATAAATAAGAGGGAATTTCCTATGTTTACCAAGATGCAGATTTTAAATGTAAAAGTACACACAAGCACCACTGAGTGATGGATCCACTCAAACCCATCTGTGCCCTGCTGCATGATAATAAACATGCATTCTATAAACTCCAACAAATGTTTTAATGGGGTTCAGCAGCTTGACCTCAGCCCTCTTAATGGGGTTCAGCAGCTTGACCTCAGCACTCTTAATGGGGTTCAGCAGCTTGACCTCAGCACTCTTAATGGGGTTCAGCAGCTTGACCTCAGCACTCTTAATGGGGTTCAGCAGCTTGACCTCAGCTCTTAATGGGGTTCAGCAGCTTGACCTCAGCACTCTTAATGGGGTTCAGCAGCTTGACCTCAGCACTCTTAATGGGGTTCAGCAGCTTGACCTCAGCTCTTAGTGGGGTTCAGCAGCTTGACCTCAGCACTCTTAATGGGGTTCAGCAGCTTGACCTCAGCACTCTTAATGGGGTTCAGCAGCTTGACCTCAGCACTCTTAATGGGGTTCAGCAGCTTGACCTCAGCTCTTAATGGGGTTCAGCAGCTTGACCTCAGCTCTTAATGGGGTTCAGCAGCTTGACCTCAGCCCTCTTAATGGGGTTCAGCAGCTTGACCTCAGCTCTTAATGGGGTTCAGCAGCTTGACCTCAGCTCTTAATGGGGTTCAGCAGCTTGACCTCAGCACTCTTAATGGGGTTCAGCAGCTTGACCTCAGCACTCTTAATGGGGTTCAGCAGCTTGACCTCAGCACTCTTAATGGGGTTCAGCAGCTTGACCTCAGCACTCTTAATGGGGTTCAGCAGCTTGACCTCAGCACTCTTAATGGGGTTCAGCAGCTTGACCTCAGCTCTTAATGGGGTTCAGCAGCTTGACCTCAGCACTCTTAATGGGGTTCAGCAGCTTGACCTCAGCACTCTTAATGGGGTTCAGCAGCTTGACCTCAGCACTCTTAATGGGGTTCAGCAGCTTGACCTCAGCTCTTAATGGGGTTCAGCAGCTTGACCTCAGCACTCTTAATGGGGTTCAGCAGCTTGACCTCAGCTCTTAATGGGGTTCAGCAGATTGACCTCAGCACTCTTAATGGGGTTCAGCAGCTTGACCTCAGCACTCTTAATGGGGTTCAGCAGCTTGACCTCAGCACTCTTAATGGGGTTCAGCAGCTTGACCTCAGCTCTTAATGGGGTTCAGCAGCTTGACCTCAGCACTCTTAATGGGGTTCAGCAGCTTGACCTCAGCCCTCTTAATGGGGTTCAGCAGCTTGACCTCAGCTCTTAGTGGGGTTCAGCAGCTTGACCTCAGCACTCTTAATGGGGTTCAGCAGCTTGACCTCAGCACTCTTAATGGGGTTCAGCAGCTTGACCTCAGCACTCTTAATGGGGTTCAGCAGCTTGACCTCAGCTCTTAATGGGGTTCAGCAGCTTGACCTCAGCTCTTAATGGGGTTCAGCAGCTTGACCTCAGCCCTCTTAATGGGGTTCAGCAGCTTGACCTCAGCTCTTAATGGGGTTCAGCAGCTTGACCTCAGCACTCTTAATGGGGTTCAGCAGCTTGACCTCAGCACTCTTAATGGGGTTCAGCAGCTTGACCTCAGCTCTTAGTGGGGTTCAGCAGCTTGACCTCAGCTCTTAATGGGGTTCAGCAGCTTGAGCTCAGCACTCTTAATGGGGTTCAGCAGCTTGACCTCAGCACTCTTAATGGGGTTCAGCAGCTTGACCTCAGCTCTTAATGGGGTTCAGCAGCTTGACCTCAGCACTCTTAATGGGGTTCAGCAGCTTGACCTCAGCACTCTTAATGGGGTTCAGCAGCTTGACCTCAGCTCTTAATGGGGTTCAGCAGCTTGACCTCAGCACTCTTAATGGGGTTCAGCAGCTTGACCTCAGCCCTCTTAATGGGGTTCAGCAGCTTGACCTCAGCACTCTTAATGGGGTTCAGCAGCTTGACCTCAGCACTCTTAATGGGGTTCAGCAGCTTGACCTCAGCTCTTAATGGGGTTCAGCAGCTTGACCTCAGCTCTTAATGGGGTTCAGCAGCTTGACCTCAGCCCTCTTAATGGGGTTCAGCAGCTTGACCTCAGCTCTTAATGGGGTTCAGCAGCTTGACCTCAGCACTCTTAATGGGGTTCAGCAGCTTGACCTCAGCACTCTTAATGGGGTTCAGCAGCTTGACCTCAGCTCTTAGTGGGGTTCAGCAGCTTGACCTCAGCTCTTAATGGGGTTCAGCAGCTTGACCTCAGCACTCTTAATGGGGTTCAGCAGCTTGACCTCAGCTCTTAATGGGGTTCAGCAGCTTGACCTCAGCACTCTTAATGGGGTTCAGCAGCTTGACCTCAGCACTCTTAATGGGGTTCAGCAGCTTGACCTCAGCACTCTTAATGGGGTTCAGCAGCTTGACCTCAGCACTCTTAATGGGGTTCAGCAGCTTGACCTCAGCTCTTAGTGGGGTTCAGCTCGCCCACTAGCGTACTACGTGTACAAAACATTTAAAGGTTCAAGCCTTTAAGTCAACACAGGCAGCATGTCAACAAACAGCCAATGGTACAACCCCTCTCCTATACCACATACGCTAGGAGACGAAGAGGGAGGGAGGGAGGGAGGGAGGGAGACAGAGACAGTGAGAGTGAGTGAGAGTGAGAGTCGGGCCGAGAGAAACTGGAACAGTGACAGCATGGAAATAGTGAGCATGAAAGGGTGTGCAAGTCTGGAAGGGAAGGTGGGAGGAATGTGTTTGATAATCTTCCAGGAATGGGTGGGAAGCGTGTTGGGGAGTAAGGAAGACGTCAAACCTCGGGGTCGTCTCCCTCGTAGCCGTCGTTGGCATCTCCACTGCCTTCGTTGCTGTCCTCTCCCTCCTCCCCCATGCCGCCATCTTCCTCATCTTCCTCGTCCTCCTCGTCCTCCTCATCCTCCTCTTCTTCGTCATAGTCCTAGGTTAACAGTGGGGGAAATGACAGCTTGATTCCATGCTTTTTGTATATATATATAAACATATACACATAAACATACATACACACCAACTTTTTAAACCATTCAACAATTAAATATACATATATATATTCTGAGCGCCACATTAATGCCAACGCTTGTTGTTGAAGCAAACTTGGAAAGCCAGCTAGCAACTTTATCCTACTTACCGCTAACAACATCTCTGAATAAAAGGAGTGGAAACAACTGCACAGTAACCGTTATAACCAATGGGGAACCCCACCAAGAGCAACACCCTACCTGGTCATCTTCCTCCTCCTCCTCCTCCTCCTCGTCCTCGCCCTCCGTGTCCGTTTCTATGATGATGACATCATGCTGGGGCTGGTCAGGGGTCTCGCTCATCTCCAGCTCTCCCGGGACGGACTGGGAGGCCCCCTCGTCCTCACCCGTCTCCAGCACTGCAAAGTCCTCGTCCTGCGTGGGGGGGGGCCTGATCAGACATCTAATACACGGCAGGCTCCTGCCTCCGGTCTCCCCAGGGATGACAGCCACGTGATACCATATGAAGGGGAACAGTGGTGCACCGATACTGGAACCGTGTCACAATGCCGTTTGAAACGGTGCGATACCTCCTTTTAGTAGTACTTTAAGAATGAGTGTGTTTTAAGCCGTACTTCCTATGAGTTGCTTCGACGTGCGACCGTGTGTGTGTGTGTGTGTGTGTGTGTGTGTGTGTGTGTGTGTGTGTGTGTGTGTGTGTGTGTGTGTGTGTGTGTGTGTGTGTGTGTGTGTGTGTGTGTGTGTGTGTGTGTGTGTGTGTGTGTGTGTGTGTGTGTGTGTGTGTGTGTGTGTGTGTTGCTTTGTATCCACTCCCTGCAGGCATTGTGGGCATGTGTCATCAGCTCTTTTTTTCTCTCAGATGCATGCTAGCTTTCATTTGAGAACCAGAGGCATTTCTGCAAGTTACTCTCTACACCGACGGCCCGTAGTCTTTGTCTGAATGAAGCGCTCAGCTTAGTTCATTCACAGAACATCGAGTGGAGGATATCTATAAACAAACCGTCAACACCGAACGATATGACTGCGTTTGTAGCTTGCTATAATACGAAGTAGTCCAGGCGGGTTAACTGATTATTAGCAAAAGACTTCACAATATTACTTTGAAGACGCGTTTGACTGCAAAACACAGGATATTTTAAATGTCCCGCTTTGCCAAATGTGTACATGCGCTGAAGAGTATTCACTCTTCATCATTATAGAGCTTCTTTCGACGGTCCTCTCGCCGCTATGCTCTCTACTGCCACACGCTGTGGACGGACAGAACTACACCATGGTGTCAAATGACCTATTTCGGTTGTGTAATGCACATTATGATTGATATCTCTTACAATTGATTACGCATCAATTTTACTTTGTGGTTTTGACACAAACTCTTTATACTTTTTTCACAAATGTTTAACTTTGCTATTTAATAATTGATCTGGTTGCAAATATATAAAGATAAGTATAAAAAACGTATAGGGGACATCAGATTACTGCATGTAAAAGCAAAGTAAAGTGGCCTATAGTTAGTGGTGACACCGGAACGTTGCTGGCACATCAAAAACACCGTCAAAGTCATAGTTACTAATACAATTACAGGATTTGCATAAAACATGGAGTCAAACGATGTGAGACAAATGTTATACATCCCCAATTACAAGAAAGGTTTGACAGTGTTTATAGGTTGGTCCAGAACCTTGCCTGTGTAAAAAGATAGCTTGTGTGCTAAATGCATGTGGTGGTCCTTAAAGGAATTCCCTGTGACTGACCTGGCTGCTGTCTTGGCCTCCCTGGGGGTTGGTGGGGACCACTCCCTCGGTCTCAGTACTGTCCTCATTCAGAACCTCCTCCTGACACACACACTCTGTTAGACACCAGCCATCACTAGACACTCTGTTAGACACCAGCCATCACTAGACACACTCTGTTAGACACCAACCATCACTAGACACTCTGTTAGACACCAGCCATCACTAGACACTCTGTTAGACACCAACCATCACTAGACACACACACTCTGTTAGACACCAGCCATCACTAGACACACACACTCTGTTAGACACCAACCATCACTAGACACACACACTCTGTTAGACACCAACCATCACTAGACACACACACTCTGTTAGACACCAGCCATCACTAGACACTCTGTTAGACACCAACCATCACTAGACACACACACTCTGTTAGACACCAGCCATCACTAGACACACACACTCTGTTAGACACCAACCATCACTAGACACACACTCTGTTAGACACCAGCCATCACTAGACACACACACTCTGTTAGACACCAGCCATCACTAGACACTCTGTTAGACACCAACCATCACTAGACACACACACTCTGTTAGACACCAACCATCACTAGACACACACACTCTGTTAGACACCAACCATCACTAGACACACACACTCTGTTAGACACCAGCCATCACTAGACACACACACTCTGTTAGACACCAACCATCACTAGACACTCTGTTAGACACCAACCATCACTAGACACACACACTCTGTTAGACACCAACCATCACTAGACACTCTGTTAGACACCAACCATCACTAGACACTCTGTTAGACACCAACCATCACTAGACACTCTGTTATACACCAACCATCACTAGACACTCTGTTAGACACCAACCATCACTAGACACTCTGTTAGACACCAACCATCACTAGACACTCTGTTAGACACCAACCATCACTAGACACTCTGTTAGACACCAACCATCACTAGACACTCTGTTAGACACCAACCATCACTAGACACTCTGTTAGACACCAACCATCACTAGACACTCTGTTAGACACCAACCATCACTAGACACTCTGTTAGACACCAACCATCACTAGACACTCTGTTAGACACCAACCATCACTAGACACTCTGTTAGACACCAACCATCACTAGACACTCTGTTAGACACCAACCATCACTAGACACTCTGTTAGACACCAACCATCACTAGACACTCTGTTAGACACCAACCATCACTAGACACTCTGTTAGACACCAACCATCACTAGACACTCTGTTAGACACCAACCATCACTAGACACTCTGTTAGACACCAACCATCACTAGACACTCTGTTAGACACCAACCATCACTAGACACTCTGTTAGACACCAACCATCACTAGACACTCTGTTAGACACCAACCATCACTAGACACTCTGTTAGACACCAACCATCACTAGACACTCTGTTAGACACCAACCATCACTAGACACTCTGTTAGACACCAACCATCACTAGACACTCTGTTAGACACCAACCATCACTAGACACTCTGTTAGACACCAACCATCACTAGACACACTGTTAGACACCAACCATCACTAGACACACTGTTAGACACCAACCATCACTAGACACTCTGTTAGACACCAACCATCACTAGACACTCTGTTAGACACCAACCATCACTAGACACTCTGTTAGACACCAACCATCACTAGACACTCTGTTAGACACCAACCATCACTAGACACTCTGTTAGACACCAACCATCACTAGACACTCTGTTAGACACCAACCATCACTAGACACTCTGTTAGACACCAGCCATCACTAGACACTCTGTTAGACACCAACCATCACTAGACACTCTGTTAGACACCAACCATCACTAGACACACTGTTAGACACCAACCATCACTAGACACTCTGTTAGACACCAACCATCACTAGACACTCTGTTAGACACCAACCATCACTAGACACTCTGTTAGACACCAACCATCACTAGACACACTGTTAGACACCAACCATCACTAGACACTCTGTTAGACACCAACCATCACTAGACACTCTGTTAGACACCAACCATCACTAGACACTCTGTTAGACACCAACCATCACTAGACACACACTCCGTTAGACATCAATAGACACACACACACATCTCAGTTAGACATCAACCCCCCCTAGAGACACACACATCAACCCCCCCCCCCAGAGACACACACATCCACCATCCCTAGAGACACACACATCCACCATCCCTAGAGACACACACATCAACCATCCCTAGAGACACACACATCAACCCCCCCTAGAGACACACACATCAACCCCCCCTAGAGACACACACATCAACGCCCCCCTAGAGACACACACATCAACCCCCCCTAGAGACACACACATCAACCCCCCCTAGAGACACACACATCAACGCCCCCCTAGAGACACACACATCAACCCCCCCCCTAGAGACACACATCCACCCCCCCTTGAGACACGGTCTTCAGAAGCCCTCTGTTCACACACAGGCCTCACCTCAGGGCCCACCCGCTGGACCATGCGCAGCTTCTTGGGCATGGGGGGGTCTGAGGGGTCTTCCTGTGGGGTGTCCGTCTCCGTTACCATGCTGTCCTGCTCCTCCTCACGGGGCCTCTTGGACATGGAGGAGGTCCCGGGTGTGGCCGACACTAGAGGGTGGTTGAGAGCGTTAGAGACATTTCATTTGTACATCTATGGTGTTACCGAACCCCCTATATGAATCGGTCCAGAAAACGAGCCAACACAGGTGTGCTCGTGTGCTGGGGCGTGGCGCGTGGGGCGTGGCGCGTGGCGCGTACCGGTACCGAACACGGCCGAGGACGTGGAGGGCCTCTCTGCCTGCGCGCTGGGGGCCGCCTCCATCAGCATGGGGGGCGGGGGCTCCTGGCTGACCGGCTCCGGGGGCGCCTGGCTCTGCTGCTGGGTGGGCTGGACGAAGGCGGTGGCCTGAGTCTGGGTCTGCTGGGAGCCCAGCACGGGCCCGGCCAGGGTGGTCTGGACGTTGGGGCTGGTGGAGCGCACCGAGCCGCTGGCGCTGCCGTACACCGTCACGTGCTCCACCGGCGGGCCCTCGCTCGCCTGCATGGCTGCTGGAACGGACAACGCCGAAGGGTTCGACCAGGACAGGCTTCAGAGCAAGATTAAGCTAAACACAACACGACTGAAGACAAAAAAGGTGTAGTTCACCTACTGGCAGCACTAACTGTACGTAGTCCTTCTACAAAAAAAAGGATTGGATCTCATTGTACCTTCCTGGTTCTCTACTTGGGTTGTGGGCATGACTGTAGCCGTGGGCGTGGGGGTGGGCACGGTGGCCGGAGTGATCATGGGCCTGATGCTGGCCCTGGGGGTGGGCTTGTTGCCCGGGTTGACTGGCTGCTTGCTGGACGTCGCCACCAGTGGGGTGGGCTTAATGTTGGCCGTTGGAGGCTCCGAGGTGCTGGCACTGCAACGGTAGTGGAGCAGCATCGGGATTACACTCAGCATGGGCGCACGGCAAACCATAATGTAAACACGTGTGTGTACATACCTGCCCCGGTCAGCCGTTGGGGTGGGCTTCAGGCTGATCTGTCTCTGCTCCGTGTTCCTCTGCTGCTCCTGGGTCTACCGCGAAGGACAGATTGACATTAGGCGGCTAGCTGGAATCACAAGCCTGGGCAGACGTGGTCGTTTTCGTTTCAAGCCTGAACGCAGACATTTTGCTTTCTCCACAAGTGGACAAAGCGCCTGATTCCCTTTAAACCGTGATGCCCCTTGACGCCCTTAACAACAGTGTCAGTATACGGGCAGTTGCTCTGGCAACAGAAAGGAGCAGTCGGTTGGGGTCAGCTCACCTTGCTGGGGCCCGCCTCCTGGGGTTCGTCCCTCTGCTCCTGTCTCTCCTGCTGGCCCCGGAGCTCCCGGAGCTCCCTCTCCTGGCGGCTCAGGCGGCCCTCGTACTGGGACTTGAGGGCGCTCACACGGACCTCCAGCTCCTCCCGCTGCTGCTTCAGCTCCTCCTTCTCCTTGTGCAGCGAGTCCTTGGTGGCTGCCACAGGAGAGTGAGGTTCACGTGGTCACATCCACCAGAAAGCTACTGTTAGCCATGACCCGCGTAAAGCCACTGAGGCAATTAGAAACAAAACGCCATCTAAAAAGAGCAGGCTAACACCGCTAACGCCTAGCCTCTAAGAAAGAAATAAGGTGGATCGTCAGTGTGATAAACAGGCTAAAGCATCACTTCTGAAAGAAACATCAATTTTAAATTGAAGTCCATAACCGTGGGGAAATGATTAAGGCGAGAAGAGCGAGAGAAACTGTCCACTAGGAACAGCAGAGGCAGAACGGAGGCCAAACGTCGCACCCACCCATGAGCTGGTGAATCTTCTGCTTGGCGCCGACGAAGGCCTTCTTGGTCTTCTCCTCCTTGTCGGCCATCTGCTGCCGGAGTGTGTCCTCCTGGGAGGCCTTGTCCTGCAGCTCCTGCCTCAGCCTGGCCAGCTCCGTCTGTGTCCTGGAGGCCTGCTCCTGGGCTGCACGCACCTCCACCTCCCGCTCCCCAGCAGTCTGCCATGGAGGACAAGCCACCGCTCATTCATCAACGGCCCCATTCAGTTCAAAGGTAGCGTGCTCAATAACCAGCAGGTGAACAGAATTAGATAACAAGTCCGAGACAAGACCGTGCGCTCAAGTGTTTCTCTACTGGGTGGATTAGTGAGCTGCTCCTCCCTAGTTCTGACTCAAGCCAACATTGTCCCAGATTGAGTGATTCAGGTCACTGATAAATATCAACTTTAAATGATGAAGCAAACGAACAGTAACCTTGTTCAGGGTCTCCAGCTGTCCCTCCAGCTCTTTGATGCGATCCTCAGCCTGGCGCAGAGAGTCTGCGAGGCCCTGGAGCTCCTGAAGAGAGGCCTGATGGACCTCCTGGTCCTGGGATGGTCTGGCTGCAGCCTCAGCTACCGTCTGCAGGGGACAGGGTGGAGTCAATGGAGCTCACGTCCTTCATGTGGAATATGAGGGCGTTGAGCCGAGTCATTAGCACAGACTGTGTGGCTTCTGCCCATTACTTTTAGGATCCATTTGAAGGATTAAGGACAAAGATCTGAACTTTGACTCTGATCAAGAATGTAATCAGGGACGAAAGAATGCCATGGTCAAGAGACAATTGCCGATTTGACCATTAAAATACAAATGCAGTTGAGGTAACTGACATTCAACTGACAATTGATGGCTTTGATGGCAGTTAGCGTGATTGGCCCCCTGAAATGTTAGCTCCTTTACCTTGTCATGTTCAGCCCTGAGCTCGTCGTACTGGGTCTTGTAGCGCCGGCCGATCTTCTTGACCTGGGTGATGGTGCTCATCCTCTCCTGGAGCTCCTGGTTCTTTTGCTCCAGGTCTCGCTTGAGTGCGTTCCTCTCCTCGATGAGCTTGCTCATGTTCTCCCTCAGGCCCTGGACCTGGTTCTGCAGGCTGCCCACCGTGCTCCCGGCCCTAGTGGGAGCAAAACACATGAAAGGATTCATTATCAAGGATGTGTGAATGTGTGGCCCTGGGCCAGTAAAGCCCCATCCCCTACCTGCTCCTTAGTGACATGCATACAGTTCACGTCTGGTTTAATCAAAGAGTCTGCCAAATGACTAAATGACTTGGGAATGGCATGGGTCTATGTTTTAACCAGTCCAACCGCTCTGCGATCTCACCTAGTGACCTCTGCTTTGAGTTTGCCGTTGTCCTCTGCGAGCAGCTGGATGCGTTTGAGGTGCATGTCCTTCTCCGAGAGCAGCCGCTTGTACTCCTCTGGGTCGGCGTCCTTCTGCTGGCTCACCAGGTGCTAGCAACCCAGCAGGAGCAGGCGGGTTAAAGGTAGACTACGGCTTCTGCTGGCTCACCAAGTGCTAGCTACCCAGCAGGAGCAGGGGGGTTAAAGGTAGACTACGGCTTCTGCTGGCTCACCAGGTGCTAGCAACCCAGCAGGAGCAGGCGGGTTAAAGGTAGACTACGGCTTCTGCTGGCTCACCAGGTGCTAGCAACCCAGCAGGAGCAGCAGGGGGGTTAAAGGTAGACTACGGCTTCTGCTGGCTCACCAGGTGCTAGCAACCCAGCAGGAGCAGCAGGGGGGTTAAAGGTAGACTACGGCTTCTGCTGGCTCACCAGGTGCTAGCAACCCAGCAGGAGCAGGCGGGTTAAAGGTAGACTACGGCTTCTGCTGGCTCACCAGGTGCTAGCAACCCAGCAGGAGCAGCAGGGGGGTTAAAGGTAGACTACGGCTTCTGCTGGTTCACCAAGTGCTAGCAACCCAGCAGGAGCAGCAGGGGGGTTAAAGGTAGACTACGGCTTCTGCTGGCTCACCAGGTGCTAGCAACCCAGCAGGAGCAGGGGGGTTAAAGGTAGACTACAGCACTGCTGCTGCCAGGGGTCTTTCAATCAGAACAATGGCAATAGACGTAGGTGGACGACGTCGTGATCTTTGGTGTGTTGTTGTCTTCAACACCATGCTGGTGAAAATCTGACGTGACTAACGCAGAAATCGATAATCGATTTAAGTTGTATTCATTTATGTCATTTCATTCTATATAGCCGCGAGTAACCTTAGCTTGCCAACTTACTATTCGATGATTCGACTGCCCACACTGCTGTAGCAATACCGCCACTGCTGTGGTGAATCCCTTCGTGGGGTAGTCATACTAAAGGTTATTTACAAGCGCGTTGAACGTGGTTACCGTATGCATTCGTTTGGTGGCTGTCTTAGTAGCACATCGTAGTAAGCCAACTATCGATACTGAAATATCACATCTGGATGACCATTTGCCGTGCTTTCCCCCTGGAAGTTAGGGGGTAAACGGGATATGACACTTATTGCCAGGCAACCTAATTAAACGCAGCGTTACCTCGAATAAAATAACGACCTTAAAATAGCTCGTCTTTTTTATTTTAACGTGGAAATGTTACACATTCTACCTTTCCCAGTTGTGGTCGACACCCTGTGTGGGTGAGGACCATCAAGGGTGTCGGGACGGACGCAAAATGATGCCCTAACGTTTTCTGTGCCCAGAATCATTTGTAAAGATACATTGTGTGCTTTGCACTCTTACAATAATAGGATTACATTTCTATTCTGTTTCTTTTTTGGGTCGTGATACGAATATGAACCTAATTTGCGCTGTGTGCTTTGGGCTGTTACAGGATCTGCATTAGGTCGCAGCGTCGGCCGTGCGCTCAGCGGCCCACTGACCTGGGTACGGTTCTTCCAGCGCCTGATTTCCTCCTCCAGGATCTTCTTCTCAGACTGCAACATGCCCGTCTTCTCACTCAGCTCAGAGTTGGCTTGCTGTATGGGCATGACGTCCGACTGCAGCTTATCCAACTGACCACACAGGAAGGGGGGAGGTGAGACTCATTAAGCAGGTCAATATCACCGTGATCTATTCAATCCAAACCCAATATTAGGAAATGCAAGGTATGCGCAATGCTATTCTCATATGGCGCAAGCATTGTACTGATTCAGTGTTACCCCTGCCCACCTCTAGAGTATGGTCTACTACCACGGAAATACGGATGAGGAACCACAAGAATAAGTACAACACACTCTGTTGTAGCCTGGGTACTGTCTGGTGATAGTTTAAGTAGCTTAGCCTGGGTACTGTCTGGTGATAGTTTAAGTAGCTTAGCCTGGATACTGTCTGGTGATAGTTTAAGTAGCTTAGCCTGGGTACTGTCTGGTGATAGTTTAAGTAGCTTAGCCTGGGTACTGTCTGGTGATAGTTGTGCTAGCTTAGCCTGGGTACTGTCTGGTGATAGTTGTGCTAGCTTAGCCTGGGTACTGTCTGGTGATAGTTGTGCTAGCTTAGCCTGGGTACTGTCTGGTGATAGTTTAAGTAGCTTAGCCTGGGTACTGTCTGGTGATAGTTGTGCTAGCTTAGCCTGGGTACTGTCTGGTGTTAGTTTAAGTAGCTTAGCCTGGGTACTGTCTGGTGATAGTTGTGCTAGCTTAGCCTGGGTACTGTCTGGTGTTAGTTTAAGTAGCTTAGCCTGGGTACTGTCTGGTGATAGTTTAAGTAGCTTAGCCTGGGTACTGTCTGGTGTTAGTTTAAGTAGCTTAGCCTGGGTACTGTCTGGTGATAGTTGTGCTAGCTTAGACTGGGTATTGTTGTGGTGTTAGTTGTGGTAGCTTAGCCTGGCTACTGTCTGGTGTTAGTTGTGGTACCTTTGCCTGGGTACTGTCTGGTGATAGTTTAAGTAGCTTAGCCTGGGTACTGTCTGGTGTTAGTTTAAGTAGCTTAGCCTGGGTACTGTCTGGTGATAGTTTAAGTAGCTTAGCCTGGGTACTGTCTGGTGTTAGTTGTGCTAGCTTAGCCTGGCTACTGTCTGGTGTTAGTTGTGGTACCTTTGCCTGGGTTTGCTCCAGGTCTTGCTGCAGCCTGTCCTTCTCCTCTCTGAGGAGCTTATTGGTCTCCATCAGGACGCTCATAGTCTCCGTCTTCTTCATCAGTTCGTTGTGCTGGTCCAGAGTCTTGGCTGTAACCTGGCTCAGAGGGGAAAGGTCCCACAGTGAGCATAGGACAGCCATAGCGCATACAGAGACACATCCACACACACAGCTATGTGCTAGAGCTTTACGCTTTTCAAGTTTCACTGACACTGAGGAAAGGCATTGTGCTCCTTCTGCTTTGATCACATTTCAAACGCGTGGCATGGCGACTGACCTTCATCCTCTCCCTCTCGGAGCTCAGGGCGTCCTGGGCCTCCTTCAGCTCGCGCTCCAGGTGCTCCACCCTCAGGCGATGGCGCAGGCTCTCTCCCTGGGCAACCTCGAACCGAGACTCCGCAATCTCCTTCTCCCGACGCACAAATCTTTGGACAATGGGGAAAGGGACGGCTCGAGTGTGAGTTACATTTAAACTGCAGTTGACCATTCTAGTGGGAGCCTTCTGGGTTAGATCCTTTACCGGAGTATCTCCAGGACCTGGTCTTGAGACTTGTCCTCTTCTGCAAAGGAGACGTTGAGCAGACCCTCGCCGGTGGCACGCTGCAGGTTGGTGGCCATGGTGCTGCTCATGGCCTGGATCTGCTCGTGGAGCAGCGTGTTCTGCCTCTGCAGCTCCTCAGAGTGCCGCTCCAACTTGGACATCTCTTCCTGGAGGCCGCAAATTACATGCAAATCAGCCAGCGGTTTTTCTTCCCAAAAATAAATAAAGAAATCCCCTTTCAATACCATTGTAAAAAAACAACAACTCAACGATACACGTGTCAATGATTCGTAAACAGTTTCCAGTTTGGCGGTCCGATTCTGTACATCTCTATCAATGCCATCCATCCTGATCTAGCTCACCTTGAGGATCTTCTCCTGCTCCTCCCAGGAGACCCTGGCCTCCAGCAGCTGGGCCCCCACTCTCTGGGAGCGCTCCTCCAGCTGGTGCCTGAGCTCGGCTGACTGCAGGGCCTGGGCCTTGGCCCCCTGGAGGGCCTCCACGTCGGCCGCATGCAGCATCATCTCCCGCTCGTACTTATCCTGGGCCTCGGCCACCAGCCTGGCCTGGAGAGGGAGGATGTGCGCGTTTGAAATGACGGATCATGCTAGTGTTACATAACCCTAACGACGCCCGTGTTGTAACCCACAGTGCCACAGTGGCAACGCCAGCACATTGCCCCGTACCTGTTCCTGGCTGTCCAGTAAGGCCTGCTGCTGCTGGGCCGCTGCGTCCGCCACTCTCTGCAGCGCCTCCTGGTGGTCGGCCTGGGCACTGCTCAGATTACTCCTCATCTCGCTGATCTGAGGAGCAAGAAGGGAGCACACACACGAGTCAAAACCAGGGTTCCAGATTACAGTCATGTTGGTACATTGACTACAATATGGATAGCGATATTATTGTTTAAATGCCTGTTTTTTATTCAATCCTACTTTTATTTGAAGTCAACGAAAGGTTGGGCTCATCCTTTCTGAAGTTTTGCCAAACGATGCAGGCCTTAATGATCACAGACTTAACAACTGTATCTTGGGCGTACCTGTTCCTCGAGAGAGTTCAGGGCTTTCATCTTCTCCTCCTCCACCTCCAGCTTCTCCTTCTCCGCCTGCAGAAGTTTCAGCTGCAGCTGCTGGTGCTGCGTCTCCGCCTCCTTCATGCGAGCCTCAATGGAGCAGCGCACCTGCTCCGTCACCTACACCCACACAAACAGACCTGCTCCGTCACCTACACCCACACAAACAGACCTGCTCCGTCACCTACACCCACACAAACCTGCTCCGTCACCTACACCCACACAAATATACCTGCTCCGTCACCTACACCCACACAAATATACCTGCTCCGTCACCTACACCCACACAAATATACCTGCTCCGTCACCTACACCCACACAAACAGACCTGCTCCGTCACCTACACCCACACAAATAGACCTGCTCCGTCACCTACACCCACACAAACAGACCTGCTCCGTCACCTACACCCACACAAACAGACCTGCTCCGTCACCTACACCCACACAAACAGACCTGCTCCGTCACCTACACCCACACAAACAGACCTGCTCCGTCACCTACACCCACACAAACAGACCCGCTCCGTCACCTACACCCACACAAACAGACCCGCTCCGTCACCTACACCCACACAAACAGACCTGCTCCGTCACCTACACCCACACAAACAGACCTGCTCCGTCACCTACACCCACACAAACAGACCTGCTCCGTCACCTACACCCACACAAACAGACCTGCTCCGTCACCTACACCCACACAAATATACCTGCTCCGTCACCTACACCCACACAAACAGACCTGCTCCGTCACCTACACCCACACAAATATACCTGCTCCGTCACCTACACCCACACAAACAGACCTGCTTCGTCACCTACACCCACACAAATAAACCTGCTAAGTGTGGTCATTATTTGACAAATGTCTGAGTCTCTGGTGCTGGGGTACAGCTGGACGCTGACCTGTTTCTCCTTGTCCAGGGACTCCTCCAGGCTCTGGGCCATGGTCCTGTACTGCTCCACGCTGGAGGCGGCAGCCCGCAGGCTCACGGCCAGCTCTTCAGCCCGGCTCTCAGCCTGCCGCAGACGCCCACGCAGCTCCTCGCCGTCCTGCTCCGAGCCCTGGACGCCTGAAGGGGTTCAGGGCATTTTACAGCCTTGCAGAAGTCAGCCGCCCCACAAAAAAAGCTCCGGCTCACACGAAACAATAGTGGGGTTTATTAAAATGAGACGATAAAAGGGTGTGAATCTGGACTGGATTACATGGCGGCGGGTTCAACGACACTTTTACACGACTTCCCAAAGGAAAGTCCATTAAACGTCAGCGCCTCTTCGTAACCAGAGTGATTGCTTTGCCAGGGCACCGCTCTCACTATGACTTGCGGAAAAAGTTGAATAAATCCTGACAAGGATGTCCTGCGCATGCAAATATGGACAAAACAATCCGGAGGATCAACTAGTTTTTTTCCCCTCCAATTAACAGGAATTTACAAGTGTGTGTCTGGCGGAACAGTCCCAGCCATGTCTAGACTCAATGCCCAGCACCAGCATAACCATGGGTGTGAGTCACCACCGGGGCTGGCCGAGTACCTCTGAAGGACATGTTGGAAGGGGAGCTGAGAGGGAGGCATGTGCTGCCCGGCTGCATGCGGAGGTTGTTGACCTCCTGCTGAGCTGCGTTCAGCAGCTCCCTGGTCTTCTGGTGCAGGGCCAGCTGCTGCTCCAGCTGCCTCTTGGCGTCCATCAGCTGGATCTGGAGATAGTGACAGGGAGAGAGACGCACTACTAATTATACTCCCAAAAATCATGAAGGTGGTGAAACTAGGCTGACACTAGATGCCGATTACACAACATGGATACTGAACAACACACAACTAAACATAGCAAAATGTAGCTTGCACTGTTTGAAATGACAACAGCTGTGTGTAATAAGTGGCTATTTGACCTCCGCTTCAGGTGGACACAGTTTGAGTATTTGCATACTTCTTGGTTTCTGCCGTGCAGGTGACGCTGTTCCACTTCTTGCTCCAGTCTCTTCTGCAGCTGGGAGATCTCCCTCTCCTGCTTCTCCAGCTGGTTGTTCAGACGCTGGCGGCTATCAGACTCAGAGCGCTCTAGAGTGGCCTGGAGAGCACGCAACCTGGTTAGAATGGCTAGTAACACAAGCTTTTCCAAGGAGACCGTTAGGTCGTGCGGTGGGAAGGAAGCGCTGATGCCTGCAGTACCTGGATGGCCTGGAGGTTGGTCAGCAGGTGGTTCTGGCTGCGCTGCTGGCCCACAACAGACTCCTTCTCCTGAGTCAGCTTGGACTCAACCAGCTTCAGCATGTCCCTCTCCTTGCGCAGGCTCTCCGCACGACCCTGAGACACACAACCACATCAACGTGACTGTACCGCTAAGCACACGGTGAATGAACCCCACTGCCTTCCGGTCTCACGGGACGTCGACCGCCACGGTTACCCACCTCGGCCAAGCTGAGCTTCTCCTGGACGGCCTTCAGCTCCTGGGTCATGGTGTGCACCGCCAGCTCGTTCTTTTGAGTGGCTGCGGCCATCTTCTGCTCCTTCGCTCGGAGGGAGGCGATCTCTTTCCTGTAGCCCTCCACGTTGTCCTGTAGCATCTCGTACCTAAGACACATTACGTCAGCTGATCAGAACGACTGCACAGGCCCAATGAATACAGGGTGATGTGTCGAGCAATGAAATAAACATTGATCATTATCAGTGAGTTATTCTAACTGTAACTTGTGCGGCCTTACCTTTTAGAGGCAAACTCCAGCTGAGTGGAGACCTTGGCGTTTTGTGAGCGGAGGTCAGAGAGCTGCTCCTGTAGCTTATCAGAGTGCTGCATCAGCACCTTGTCACTCTCCACACGCTCCTTCTTGTAGGTGGAGAACATCTCCTGCCACTGAAGGTGGAGCACAACATTGTTACTATGCACGTCAATGCATCGACATCTCGGGTACAAGGGCCAAAGACACTAACGGGGTCGTTAGCTTCAATTAGTTAATTGAATCCTGTAACCTGAAATGTACCGAGTACAGAAAAGGTGAAGAGGCGTTTGGGAACGCTCTCCTTTAGGGGTTTGGGGCATCAGACAGGAAGCGAACATTATGTATTTCCTGGTTTACAAGCACAAGTAAATGCTTCAGGTAAAAGGTCGGACAGGGTTCAGGGGCTGCCTGACACCGACCTGACGCAGAGCAGCCTTGGCCTCCGCTGCTTCCGTAGAGTCCGTTGCCATGGAGACCAGAGCAGTGGGCGTGGCGGCGGTTGGTGTGGTGGCAGGGGAGCGGCGGGGGGTCGAGGTAAGAGAAATCTCGTCGGACGGTGCACCTGGACGAGTCACAGGAGACGAAGGTCAGCCTGGTTAGCAAGTGCTGATAGCATGTTGCCCACAAGCTACGGCTGTGGGCGTGTTTCCACTTGCCATAGCAGTGAGAGTACCTTGCTGCGGGAAGCCGACCCCGGTGGCCTGAGCCAGGAGCACGCGGTACATGTCCCTCTGCCTCACTATGGACTCTGTCAGCTGCATCTGTTGAGCGCGCTGCTCCGTCAGAGCCTCCAACTCAGCCTGGGCCTTCTCCAGGCTCTGGGCAAGTTCACCACGCCTAGGACAAGCACTTTAGTGTGAACGAGCTCATAAAGCCACTCCAAAACAACCCCAGTGTGGAAGCCCACAACAGTAAAAAGCTGGAATCTGTAATCAAAACAACCTTTAAAAACGTAAAGGTTTATACAAGTTGATATCATGTTTAATTGCATATCTTTATTTTTTTCAGTGACTGCAGCAGCCAAATTAAATAAATAAAAGCCAGAGTGCACCCTGGCTTACTTGATGCCGACGGCTTCAAACTCCTCTTGCTCCTGGGAATCGCCCAGCTCCCTGAGGGCCAGGAGCAGGCGCTGGTTCTGCTGCTGCAGCTCCTCCACACTGCGGAAGGTCACCAGGTGCAGGCTGATGACCTCCGACGTGCTACTGATGTCGGCCGAGTTCACGTCGTCCTCCTGCAGCACGTGGTTCCCCCGGGCCTCCTCCAGCTCCACGAGCAGCACGCGCACCTGAGGGCCACACCAGTTAAACACGCCCACAACCATCAAGCCCTATAATGGTTACGGCAAATACGAATTACGTGATGACCTGAGAACACAAACGGAAAGAAAAGGGCAACTTGTGATTGTTAGGGTGCATGGCCTTTTGACCTCCCTAAAGACTTCTTAAGTGACCCACCTGGTGAGCCGTGTCCGCCAGCTGCTGCTCAAGCCGCTGGGTGTCCCGCTCCAAGACAGAGGCTCTCTTGTTGGCCTCGTCAGCCTCCTTCTGCAGCCGGTTCACCTCCTGCAAACAACAGCTGTTACTGGGACCTGCAAACAACAGCTGTTACTGGGACCTGCAAACAACAGCTGTTACTGGGACCTGCAAACAACATCTGTTACTGGGACCTGCAAACAACAGCTGTTACTGGGACCTGCAAACAACAGCTGTTACTGGGACCTGCAAACAACAGCTGTTACTGGGACCTGCAAACAACATCTGTTACTGGGACCTGCAAACAACAGCTGTTACTGGGACCTGCAAACAACAGCTGTTACTGGGACCTGCAAACAACAGCTGTTACTGGGACCTGCAAACAACAGCTGTTACTGGGACCTGCAAACAACAGCTGTTACTGGGACCTGCAAACAACATCTGTTACTGGGACCTGCAAACAACAGCTGTTACTGGGACCTGCAAACAACAGCTGTTACTGGGACCGGCTGTTACTGGGACCTGCAAACAACAGCTGTTACTGGGACCTGCAAACAACAGCTGTTACTGGGACCTGCAAACAACAGCTGTTACTGGGACCTGCAAACAACAGCTGTTACTGGGACCTGCAAACAACAGCTGTTACTGGGACCTGCACCTCCTGTAACCAACAGCTGTTACTGGGACCGGCTGTTACTGGGACCTGCAAACAACAGCTGTTACTGGGACCGGCTGTTACTGGGACCTGCAAACAACAGCTGTTACTGGGACCTGCAAACAACAGCTGTTACTGGGACCTGCAAACAACAGCTGTTACTGGGACCTGCAAACAACATCTGTTACTGGGACCTGCAAACAACATCTGTTACTGGGACCTGCAAACAACATCTGTTACTGGGACCTGCAAACAACAGCTGTTACTGGGACCTGCAAACAACAGCTGTTACTGGGACCTGCAAACAACAGCTGTTACTGGGACCTGCAAACAACATCTGTTACTGGGACCTGCAAACAACATCTGTTACTGGGACCTGCAAACAACATCTGTTACTGGGACCTGCAAACAACATCTGTTACTGGGACCTGCAAACAACAGCTGTTACTGGGACCTGCAAACAACAGCTGTTACTGGGACCGGCTGTTACTGGGACCTGCAAACAACAGCTGTTACTGGGACCGGCTGTTACTGGGACCTGCAAACAACAGCTGTTACTGGGACCGGCTGTTACTGGGACCTGCAAACAACAGCTGTTACTGGGACCTGCAAACAACAGCTGTTACTGGGACCGGCTGTTACTGGGACCTGCAAACAACAGCTGTTACTGGGACCGGCTGTTACTGGGACCTGCAAACAACAGCTGTTACTGGGACCGGCTGTTACTGGGACCTGCAAACAACAGCTGTTACTGGGACCTGCACCTCCTGTAACCAACAGCTGTTACTGGGACCAGCTGTTACTGGGACCAGCTGTTACTGGGACCAGCTGTTACTGGGACCTGCACCTCCTGTAACCAACAGCTGTTACTGGGACCAGCTGATACTGGGACCAGCTGTTACTGGGACCTGCTGTTACTGGGACCAGCTGTTACTGGGACCTGCACCTCCTGTAACCAACAGCTGATACTGGACCTGCTGATACTGGACCTGCACCTCTACAGGAGCACTTGATGTTCAAGTCATGCTTATGTATCTCTTTAGGCCACGTCAAAAAGGAAGGAACCAGTGTTGCCAATTACACTACTAAGAAATATGCCAGTACAAATAAAACAGTAACCCAGAATATGATTAGGACAAAAGTGTCAAATTATAAAAGGTTAATTAAGGGGGGATTCCATTGATACATTTGTAGTACCAGTAACAAAAACCAAAGATCCAAGTCCTAAAGCACTGTGGAACTGCTCCTCACCTTGACAGCCTGCTCTAGTTTGGCGGACAGGCTGGCCACAGACTTCTGCATGCGCTCGTGCTCATCCCTCTGCCGCTTGAGAACGGGGGCCTTGGCCTCCACCTCCTGCACGATGTCGTCCAGGTACTTGTTCACCCGCTTGTTCTCCAAGCGCTCCAGCTGCAGATGCTCCTGGCTCTCCACGTAGGCGGTGTACAACTAGGGGGGTGGAGAAGGATACCGATGACATCAGATGGAAACATATTTGATATGGATCCACAGATTTGTCTGATCAAAATATGTACATAATCAAACAAATGATATTGGAATATGGGTATTATAACTATAAATAGATTATAGACTGAACAAACGAACACAATGCCAATCTGACTCGCTAGACACCCGGAAACAATAGTGCAAGTGGTTTGGCTTGCAGTTTGAGTGTTGACAAGCCGCTGTGAATACCTCAGTCAGCTTCATGCCAGGTTTGATCTTGGCTACTGCCGCTGCGGTTGGAGACATTGTGGTGATCTGCTCTGATAGCAGCAAGGACGAACCTGGACGACCTGGTAACAGGGACAACATCGCCCTTAGATCAATTGCCAGCACCGATTGGGACTTACAATCAACAGAACTACCGCAAAATGAGCAAAATCTTGAACCAAACGTGGCCATTTGCACATTGAACAAACTGGGACGAGGCAGGGCAGACAGAGCAGCAGCACGGAGTTCTAGTTCACCCACTAAGAAAGGCCAAGCTCAGGAGTCTGGGATGCTGACCTCGCTGCTTGGAGTCTGACAACAGATCGTTAGCGTTGTCCAGCTCTTTCTCAAGGCTCTGGATCCTCTGCTGAAGCTCCGCCTCAGTCACATCCCTGGCATCGTTCATCTCCTGAAGCTTCTGCTCCTGTGCTTTGTTTGCTGACATGAAGAGGGAACCATTGTTTAAAAAGAAATCATTTAATAACATGTGCAATACACCAACATTTAGATTGGTATCAGACAAATCACTGAGTTTACAAATGGACAACATGATGGAAGACACATTAACGCCAATATAGCCTAAATTCAGTGTATATTCACCTATTAACTGCCAGAAAACATGATTTATCCATTTTTCTTCAAAACTTTGGCACACACACAAACTTCCGTTTTCAGGATGTCAAATATTCTTGGGGCATAGTAACCATTTGAAAGGTAAACCCTACAAACCAAGGTATACCCTTTCTGTGAAATGGTACCCACTGGAGACTTTCTATGTGATGAGCTCTACCTTCTCCAGCATCCTTAAGCAGCTTGTGCAGCTCGTCCACCGCACCACTCAGCTCCTCGCTCTTGGTCTCCGCGTCTGCTGCAGCGCCCTGCAACCACAGGGCTTTAGCACCAGCTCTTCTTAGGCTTTTAACACAACCAGTGTGTTTCACGGGTCACTCAAGCTGATATTACTTGCCTTGTATAAGTTGGACAGCTTTATGTTGGCATTAAGTTCATTCCTGAACTTTTCTTCAATGCTGGCTTGTTGCTCCTTGACCTGAAACAGAAACATTTATTTTTATGAGATTCATACAATTGGTTTTCCCTATCCAACTTGATCAAATTTGACTGAATGTCACACAATAGCAGATAGTTTACACTTACTTCTTTCAGCTTGTTGATCAAGTCTTCAACTTGCTTCTGGTAGTTTTCATTAGAAGCCTTCAAACTGACTACTTGGTCTTGGAGCCGGGTCAACTGAAAATGCGCCCATCAAAAGAAAAGTCCTCTTAGAGACTGTTTGGTTAATAGAAAATATGAGAAACATGTCCAGAGATCCCTTAAAGGAGCATACCTCGTCTTCTTTGTTTTCCAGGCTACATTTCAGTTCCAGGATCTCATTGCCCTTCTGTCGTGAAAGGGACAGTAGCTCCTCACTCTTGGACTTGAGTTCATCATTCAGCCATGTTGTCTGGGCCTGAAGCAGCTCTTTCTCCTGCTCCATACGCTTCTCCCTATACTGGAGGGTTCACCAACACAGCACACTTATTTTAAAGCTTTTTTACTCCAGGTTAGAGGGGTGAAATAACCATAAAAAACTACTTTCAACAAAAGTTACTATTAAAACGAATCCCACCCGAAACAATCCACTCCTAATAATATGATATCTTACAAAGACAGATATCATTCAATATGTTAATTTCATGATGAGACAACGGGTCATTGGTGGCCTACCCTGATGTTGACCTCTGCAGCTTCAAGCTCGTCCAGTTTGATCTGCAGATCCATTTTGGAGCTGCTGGCTTCCGCCAATTTCTCACTGAGTTGCCGAACGTCATCTAATGCGAGAGAAATAAATGTCCAACTGTTTACATAGACATGCAGATAAAGAGGTCAATGGACAGGAAACAGGGATACGTCGACATTTCAGCACTGAAGATACTGAGATGAATAATGAATATTTATATTTCTATTACACTCGGTTTTGGTTAATCATCTGCATTGGTTATCAATGATGATCCAAACATGGCGATAAGAGCCATGAGGATAGATATGGTGCTATATTGTCCTGCAAACACAGTAGGCCTGCACAGAGAAAACAGCTATGTAATTATAACATACTAAGACACTGGGCCAATGTGAACAGATATTGGGCAAATTTTTTTTTTTTATCTGAGCATCATTACTGTGTGGTTTCAAAATATCTTTACATGAATACATTTTGACAATACCATTTAGGTTCTCCATGTCCAGGGACCTGCGCTCCAAAGACCGCAGAAGCTCTCCCTTCTCTGCCTCCAGGTCTTCCTTTGATTTGGAAAGAAAAACCTAAAAACACAAGTCAAATTGTAGATATGTAAAGTTTGGATCTCACAATTGGAAGGTTATAATCATTTGATCGGGGTTATACATATTTACCTATTTCTTGAAGGTAAAAAAAAAGAAGCTTTTTGTTGTCATTACCTGTTCCTCAGAAGACTTCTGGTGGGCAGCTTCATGTTCCTTGTTCTTCTCACGCAGACTTTTAAGCTCCACATCTACGGTGTACATTTGACATTTATGTTCTATTTTGTGCATATTGTCCGCCGTATATATTGCATTATGACAGTTTTAAATCAACTCACCAAGCTTTGAGATGTGCTCTTTCAGCTTCTGGTACTCTTGTGTCTGGGTTAAAAGCTCATCCTGACATTGCTCAAGTCGCTTCGTTTTATCGAAGAACTGTTGTTCTGCACGAAAGAGCACAGGCAAATCAACACATCTTCACTGGCTCGACGATACAGTGGTCTTGAATCAGACATGGTTTTTAATAGTTTTAGGGTAACTCTTGATTTGACTAGGGTCAGTGTATAGCAACTCAAGCCAGCCCACAGGCGTGAATAATGACTTTGTTTTCTGACATGTGTGCGCAAGCAAAACACAACGTTAGCTTGGCTTGCTAGTGAGCCGTCGCATCTGAATTATTAAAAGAACAAAGCAATGCCTTACCACTATCTACGCGAAATTGCTCCTGGTGGGATTTTAAGGAGTCAATCTCATACTGTTGATCAGAAAGAAACTTCTCGAGTTTATTTTGAATTCCTTTGGGGAGTTTGGTTATTTCGGTTCGCTCCAGCACTCGCAGGAGAGGTGCCGCCATTTTTCTTTAGCTCTGACGTTTTAGCTCTCGTGGAGCATTGTGGTAAATGTAGTCTTTTGCAGTAGAAGCCTCATACCACAATGTAACTTTATGCCATGAAAATATACTTTTAAACATTTTACAAAGTTTTTACGAAAACGAAAAGGGACCTTTTTAATGATACATTGAAACAATATTTACCAATTAATTTAGTCCCTTCTGTTTATATAGCACAGCGTTGCAATGTCTATGTAATTACAGAAGATGGCGCTAAAACATTGTGTTGATTTAGAAATTACATTTACCACCTTACTTTACAATACATTGATTTACATTGAAATTGTGTTATTTAGCAGACACCTATCAAAGCAACAGGTCAGGCTAAGCTTGTATAAAGTGGTTAAATGTATTTGAGAAAAAACCAACCATGGTACAAACTTAAAAATCGAAGAAATAGTGTAATATATTATTGTGTGTATTTCGGTTTATTGTGTTCATAAAACTACATACAACTAAATTGTTTCACACTAAGTTGAATAAGTAGGCCTGGATGCACATAATACATAGACAATATAATCAAATTAAAAATGATTGAAAGGCTCATGGTATCACCCTGTATTTTATGTATGCACTATTTACCTTTTTTTGTTTAGGATTATTTCATTATTATTATTATTTTTAACCATAGACAAGACACTTCATTGCTTGTTGAGAGTTGTGAGCAAATATTTAACCGTAGAATCATGCAAGATATCTGTATCTTGTGAGCATGTATGCGGGGTATCATTTTAACTAAAGGTTAATGACTGATAGATGACAAAGTTGTAATACACCTGAATTGTGGATTGTTTGTGTTGCTTTGTTCCCTGTGCTAACATTTGTGATTTGTTCAATAATTGTACTAATTGGATACTTTTCAGTAAGTATTCAAGCATCCAAATCAGAAATCATCCTATGATCTATATATTAAAACCATATACCCCACCATATAGAAACAAATTGTCTTTTCACTAGTAACACACATATCATTTATATAATGTCATTGATGTTGAAGTGAAAGTTTCCTAAAGTAAACGTTTCCTAACATAGGTAGGATCATTCACGTAGGTGAATGATGCTACCTATGCATGATGAATGATGCTTAGGTGAATCAACCTTTGACTCTCTTAAACACAATTACTCCATAATACACTCCTTAGTGAAGTTTCAGTTGACCTGATTCCTTAGCTTTGTTCATGATGACACATCACACATTGTAAGCATTTCTGCCCTGTTTGAACCAGTTTCGGGTGAATAATCACCGTTGTATTTCCACGTCAAAAGATTAGGGAACCTCAAAGTCGAAGCCTTGCTCAAGACAGCAGGCATGTTGGTGTCCCGCCTGGATACCTCACATTTGCTGTGCAAGGTTCTGACTTTGACTCAGCATCTGGTTGACTGCTAGCTACACTGAATCAGATAGTGAACGTATCATATGATATAGGCCAAAGACATTTTTATATATTGTTTTCATAATCTTTATTGAATTTAATTGAATGTAATTAAATATAATTTAATTTATACATTTTTAATGTTTGTAATTATATTTCTTTTCATTAATGCCTCAGAATCCATATGAATTACCGATGCATCAGTATCTGACTAACGCTCAAACCAAACACGGCTGATCCCATAGTGGGAATCTATAGCGTGAGAGGCTTCAATGAAATGCTTTTGAAGTCAGGACTGTAGTGGGTGGGTGGCAGCAAGACTGTAATTTACTATTTAACAGGATTCTCATTCTGACCTCCTTCTATCCCTGCGATCCTCTATCTTTATCCCTCACATCCTTCTCTCCACCTTTCCGGATTACTCAACCCTCCCCTTTGTTTTGTTATTACCGTGAGGTAATTAGGCTCTTGTAGCTATAGTCATGATTTCAACATCTTCCTCCATCTAATGATCACTATTTTATCAGTCTCGTAGTTATGGCTTGACAAAGCAGAACCATCATCCCGTCAATGGAAGTGGTTGAGGTGTAGACAATACTCCAGTATCCAAATGTATTGAAAAAGATAGGAAAAGCAATAAAAAGATAATGCACTTCACTTGTCATCACCTTATATACGTCATCATCTAGTTGAAAAATGGTCAGTTATGTCATTTCCTGCCATATCCTGCTGTCCATTTGAGGTTGTGTGGAAGTGGGACTGGCCAACAGGAATCCCTGCCCTGTGTGGCATGGCGTTGCCCCAGAAGAGCCATGCTTTATGTGGGTGAACTAGTGCATGGCAGCCCGGAGCGCAGGGTCCTGTCAACTAACGCGCTGCAATTAGTAGAGCAGTGTCAGCATTAGAGCAACACAACAACAACCCAACAACAACCCAATGGCTGGGGTGCAGTGAGGCGAGAGGCCGCACTCAGCTCATGGGTCAACTGATACCCATTGAGTTGGTAGCCCATCGACTGTGTAAATGCATGTTGTTGTTGGGATACCCCAGAATTGATCTGAGCCAAAACAGTTACGTTTATTTATTCCTCAGCTACACCTGGTAACACAGTCTGGCGATGAAAGGCACCTGCTCGCACGCATCTTTGGTGTGTCGGGCTCTTGGTGCAGCCTGCATGTAGTCCTGGGCCTGCGAGGGAAGGGGAGCTGGGACATGTTAGGACACTTCAGGAAACATCCCCGTTGCATGGAAAGCTCAGGTGGGAGGGATTCAATGAAACACCATGATAAATCGTAGACACGCTACTGTGCAAAGGCAGGTGATTGTGAGCTTGAGGCGATGCAGGCCAATGCCAGATGTAGCACTGAGCCAACACCATAACTCCAGAGAAATATGCGATAGCATGACACCAGGCTAGACGCTATATAGCATGTGTCTCAGCAATTAAATCAGGAAGCTGTTGCAAATCAGATATGGAAAGACTAAGATTAATTTCACCCCATTACAATCAACAGGGAGATTTTCTCTTTGAAGTGTCTTAGATTACCTCATTGTTACCCAACATGCGATGTCAAGGGCAATAGTTGTACTTCATGTTGTACTTCTGAAGGTCAGGTGTGAAGGCGTACAGACCTCACCCCCCAGTGAGTTGTACTTCATGTTGTACTTCTGAAGGTCAGGTGTGAAGGCGTACAGAGGTCACCCCCCAGTGAGTTGTACTTCATGTTGTACTTATGAAGGTCAGGTGTGAAGGCGTACAGAGGTCACCCCCCAGTGAGTTGTACTTCATGTTGTACTTCTGAAGGTCAGGTGTGAAGGCGTACAGACCTCACCCCCCAGTGAGTTGTACTTCATGTTGTACTTCTGAAGGTCAGGTGTGAAGCCGTACAGACGTCACCCCCCAGTGAGTTGTACTTCATGTTGTACTTATGAAGGTCAGGTGTGAAGCCGTACAGACGTCACCCCCCAGTGAGTTGTACTTCATGTTGTACTTATGAAGGTCAGGTGTGAAGGCGTACAGAGGTCACCCCCCAGTGAGTTGTACTTCATGTTGTACTTATGAAGGTCAGGTGTGAAGGCGTACAGAGGTCACCCCCCAGTGAGTTGTACTTCATGTTGTACTTATGAAGGTCAGGTGTGAAGCCGTACAGACCTCACCCCCTTGTCAATCCCATAAGAGGATCAGGCTTGAGTCGTCCTCAACGCAGAAGATTTCTCGCCGGCGGTCTTCAAAACAAGTAATTCTATAATATGGCTGATGTGGGAAGATCTTTGAGGTTGCCTTCACCCTCTTCACCCAGTCTTCATGGGGGGGGGGGGGGGGGGGGGGGGGGGGAGTCGACCTTAAGAATGCACTCAAATGATGAATCATATAGAGGAGTGGGAGGAGTGTTTACTCCTATTCATGTTGTTGTTTTCTGTTGCTGTTTAGGCTATCGCAAGCCCGTGCGAGCTAAATGATAGCCCCAGTTAAGTGTTTCCTTAGGTTATCAGTTGCGTGTGCATAGATGGTTTGCGTTTTAACATTGGTTCTAGCATTTGCCCTCAAGTCAGTGTCTCAAATGGCAGGAATGTTTGGTTTAAAAGCTTTTCAAACCCTTCCTGGGTCATAGAGAAGGCAAGTAGGGAATGCCGTTTGGCTTTTGTTAACCTTTCCGTGAATTTTATTCTAAACTTATTATATTATATACATTTAGTAAACAGCAAACTTTAAAGAAAGACTATTTTACAAATAACAAAAGCAAAACATAAAAATAATTATCATTTTTATTTTGTTAGGCTGGTCAACAGCTCTAGTGTTTCTATTTGAATGCCATTACAGTGTAGAGTTGTACATTCATTGCATGTTCCTCATAAAAAAAGAGATACTGAGCATTGCTAAGAGTCATGGCAGCAGTTACAACAACAAGCCCGGCAGTGTAAGTAAAGGCTGTCGCACAGACGGCCTTCCTCCACCTCCACACTGGTATACACAGGAAGCATGATGACAGTGTTTATAAATGTCCTTGACCAATGGGAACCCTTCTGCAGATGAGACATACACATGTCATCGCACCAGCTGGGTTAGTCACTGATGATATGGAAGATCAGAGAGCTGATGCGTTGGTGGGTACTTCTGTAAACCTTCTGTTTTAATGTCAAAGGTAAATGCATTAGTAAACAACTATTTAACATAAATATATATTTAGACAAATTAAATGGGTTTAGTTTTTTATTGGAATCGGTTGTGTTTTGCATCTGAGCATAAAACAAAGTGTGGGACATGGGCCATAATATGCCGTATACATAGCTACATTAAGCCAATTCCCTTCAGTCATCTTTTACCACAGATATTTACATTACTTCACAATATGGCTGCAAACCAATTTGCATTAAAATACACTCTTAAACATTGTTTAGCTACAGTGAAGGTTTCGCCTTTTCTACTCACCCTTAAACAAATGGTCGGTTTCCAACACCCAACCCTTCGCACCAAATATCCGTTCTCCTTCACTCTACATCGCTCTCCCCCCCCTCCGTTCCAGGCATCTCCTTCTCTGGCAGCAAGCCGTAGCCATTGAGAAAAGCCTCCACGTCGGTGGCGAAGAACTCCTCGTTGAGGTGCTGAGTGCAGGCCAGGAAGTTCCCCAGCAGCTCTCCGGCCTTGTACACCAGCAACGTGGGCAGAACATCGTCAGAGAACCGCTCCCCGGCGCCCGACGCCACCGCGTCGATCCTGCAGAACTTGACCGTGGGGTACTCGGTGACCAGGCAGTCGAGGCAGCCATTGAGCTCCTCACAACCTTTGACCCCCGCCTTGTAGATGTGGACCACTACCACGGTGGCATGGTGCTCCTTCTCGATGACCTCCAGGAAGGCTTCACCGCTGTCCAGGTCGTGCACACCTTCGAACTTGGGTCCGAAGCTGAGCTTCTCGTGCATCTCCTGCATGCACCGCTTGCGGTACTTCTTCAGACATGCCTCGTCTTCCTCCTTGAGCAATTCGTACTCTTGGATGCTCATCTGAAAGCACAACATAACTGTAATCCCTTATGCCTACAAGCTCTGTTTTGGCACGTGCGTTTCATAGAGCCGCCCTTTGATGTTTCAATATCATTCCATCACGTGTACTACCAACATTTATACATCTTATATACACATACAAGATGTACATGCCGATGTCGTACACATGCCGAAGAGGACACAGAACATGGTGGTAAGCCTGAATGATAAGACCCTGATACCTTGCGGTTGACACTTGATCTGTCGTTGGGCTTCTGTGGAGACGACATCTGTCTGAGGAGTTCTCTCTTGGCAGGCGGCATGCTCTCCTGGTCCATGCTTTCCAACTTAAACCTCCTCCAGTCATTGATCACTCCCTTTGGTCCTGTGGGGAGTCAGAACACCAACATGTTAAAGGTGATTAAATGCATGCAAACAAGCTCTTCACAGAGATATCATGAACAATGAGAAAACAGTGGACAATGGGCATTATCCTGACACGGAGTAGAAAGGTCTGGCATGATTGGACACTGGGAGGCATGTGTTAAATAAATAAGACAGAAGTTGATGTCTCAGCTCCAAATTGTCTCAGGGCATGAGGGAAATGAAAAACAAACAAAAAGCTCACAGGAAACCTCTGAATTGATTAAGGTGGGGATTGCATTACAATCGTAATCAGTAAGCATTGATCTCTCTCGTCTGATTGACTGAATTGTGCATTCTGAATTCATTGGGAATGATGGACTAGGTGTATTGGTCTTCCATCTTGGCTATGGGATTAAAGTCTTATTTCAGCCCTTCGAGCTGTACTAATTGCACCAAAGTTATGTAAGAGAGCGTAGAGAAAGAAGATTAGAGTGTCAGTGAGTTTGGCAAAACTCCAAAGATTTGCCCCTCTCTCTGCCATAGAGCTCATCATTGCTTGTTGTGTTTGCGCTTTTCTTAAAACAGGCTCTTTGTAAAGTGCAACACAATGATGATTATTACATCTCAAGCTGCCAAAAACGTAAATGGGTTTTATTAATTTGAATCCAGATCTTCACACCAAACCAGGCACACAAACAGATGAAGCAGTGGTCAGGAACTTGTTTGAGGATATTGTTTTGTGCTTACCTGTTTGTGTCGTGGACTCCTCCATCTCCAGCGCTCTGTCTGACATTTTCTTTTCGTGGTTAGCTGTCAAGAAAAAAGAAAAACAGTTGAGCTTTTTGATAGCCAGCCGCCCTTGGTCGGTTGTTTTACAGGTAGCCGCAACTGCAGGGTTAGACTTTTGAAGCTTGTCCTTGTGACCACAGTGGCTGGAGAATCCTGTGTTAATGAATCGAATTAATGAGGTTTTAAAGGATTACAGCCGGATTAGTTTTCTCTTGTTTGCTGTTAGCTCTTGAGGCTCACATTGAAAATAAAACAGCCGATGCAAAAACAAATAGCAATTCTCTTTTCTGAACTTTGTCAAAACTTAAAAGACTATACAATCTGACCAGTATTGCACACACATTATTCACTTTACGTGATATTAAGTGACCTTCCGTCAATCCTTCCTTCCCCAAACATCATTTCTGCATTGGTTCATGATCATGTCTTGTTCTGTGGCAGTGTTTAGGTGAATACATGGTGAATATATATATCGGATCTCAAATGTTTCAAATCGAATTGAAGGTATTTCTGCTTGAGACTGCTCCACACAGATTACAGTTGACTTGCCTTTGCACCCTCTTGAGTGAAAGTAAATGTTGGCGTACGCGTGTGGATGTGTGTGTTCACTTATTATCTTCTGTCTTTACATCACACAAGGTTTCCTATTCTCGACAACTCATGGCTGAATTGTCAAATGTTTTCCCTAAGATACTGTGCAATGGTCTCTGTTGACTAACCCTTGAGAGCCAGACAAGGCCATGACAAACATTTTGAAGATTCGGTGACTTAAACGTCAAAAGCATGTGCCGTTCTACTGTTTTGACCCAAAGCTACACTTTGTGTTGCAAAGAAAGTCCAAGTTGACCCCGCCACTACAATGCAGAACAGGAGAGAGATGGATCTGGTTCTTACCTGCGTCAGTAGCTCACCTGGGCTCACTGCTCTTGACTCGATTGGACGTCACTGTGATGTCCACTGCTGGATGGTGTGTGTTTTTGTGTGCATGCGTGTGTCTTTTCCAGCCAATGAGCATGACCTAACCCTAACCCTAAATACAAGCATCATGGTTCAGCCAAACAGAAATAGCATATGGTTCCTAAGAGGATTTAAGTTAAGAGGCCTCCAACTTGTGAAAGCGCACCATGCAGAGAGAGGGATAAAGATAGTGAGGAAGAGAGAGAGAGATGAAGAATTCCCAACAGGAGTAGAGTTACTGGTATTTTTTAGAACAATACCAATCCTCTCTGGAATTCAGATTTCTTCCAGGCATTGGGGTTTACACAGAACGCAAAGCAACCAGTTCTGGGCACAAGCGTGCACAGATGCTTTGCCTCGGGGGCTAACATTTTCTTCTTAGTAGAGCAGGAAGACTACCTCCAAAACTTGTGCAGACTATATTCATTTCTTTTAAATAATTGATCAGCTTAGTCCTGAACATGTGCATGGTTCAATAGTCCATGTCAACCGGCTTTTTAAATACACCGTGGGTAAAAATTTAAAATGTGTACAAAAACTAAAAAGGCTGCATATTCTTTGTGACATTTTTACAAATTACCTTGGTTTACAGTTGGAAGTAAAGTATATTTAAAATGCAAACCTTCAGGCAAATTCTCCCTACCTCATTGTATTCTGCTGTTGCCCCCTCATTCATTCATTTTCAGCCAATGATGATTGATGATTGAATGATGATTCTTTTCAGTGTTTCTGTGCATACTTCTGCATTTTTTGCGGTTTTACGGCTGGGATTCCCTGTTCATGCAGACTAGGATTTGTTATATTTAGCCACTCATGTGGATATCTTAAACAGGAGATGACCTCTTGTAGCAGCACCTTATGTCCTAGGAAAAAATGATCAGGATCCTCACACCCTACTTCAGTGTGGGCGGCTATATTTGGAGCTGAAACATAGAGACACCCAATTAGTTGTTAACGAGTGTTGAGAACATACATTTACAACAAATTTACTTTTTTAATTGTAATTTCATTATTTGTTTGTTGATTTCTTTAAATTCACACATATTCCCATATTCCATACTTTCATACATTAGCATTATCAGATTTACTTTGGCATGCCATTGCACTTTGACCCGAGACAAATGGATTTCTGAGAACCCATCCATTGGATTATATGTGTACATGCTCGAAGAAGGGACAGTGACTTGTGTACCTGTTCTGTATCTGTTTGTGCATACCCCTCATCTGACAGAGAATATAAGTGGCATACCTTATTTGACCACTAGAGGTAGTCAGTAAGCTTTCTGCTGTTAAAGCCTTTTTTAATTTAGCACAAGCACTTTGGAAACTCTGTTTTTATTAAGCGTAATTAAGAGTAATATCAATATTAATATTATCATTATTATTATTCGAATCTCACCTGCAGCAGCTTTAATGAATACGCCCATTTAATGCTTACTAAAACTAAATGATAAACAAAACATAGTCTTTTTGATGTGCATTATTAATTCCATTGAGGCAAAACTCTTTGTTTTTTGTTACATTGATTGTTTTTTGTTACACTGATTGTATCAATGTATGATGATGTGAATAATCTATTATCACGCTCACATCTCACAACAAAGGCTTGGTTGCTTAGTGTTTTCCATTCAGACCGGAGGGAGGAAGTCTTAGAGGTAGGATGACAGCGAGAACAGGTAGAAGAAGGGCCGTTGCTTCACCTGCTCCCACGCAGAGCCCCGTTCTGGGGCGAGCACATGGCACACCTCCAAGTCTTGTGAGTGGCCAAACCTTAAGAAGGAATGAGAAGAATGCAATACAAAGCTCCCTCGGAAGGCTAATCCCCTCTTTCCATGCAAAGCTTTAGGTAACTCAAACCACCAATAGGATGAGCAGATAAATAATGACATAATCGCCCAGTTCCTATTATCCTGGGTGTTGATAATCTCGCTTCCCCAAATAGAGTACAACTTTCATGTCCCAGAGGGGAAATTAGTTGTACAACAGTAGTCGCAATGATACAACACAAAACATATACAAACAAATAAATAAATGACACATCAGACATTCTCATCCAATCAAGTTGAACAGACGCACACTGGAGGACTGCGCTCACTACAATTTTTTAATATTAGTAGACAGCGGTGTGTGCAAATCTTAAGGAAGTGAGAGAAAGGTTGATCCGACAACTGACTAATTTGACTCACAGGATGTAACGGTGATTGAAAGTTGGGAAGCTGATGTGAAAACTGGTTTGTTTTCTGTACGTCAGGGTCTGTATTAAATAGTCTAACAGATTTTATCCTAATTGAGATGACTAACCATATATATTAGTTTGTGTGATTGTGACTCAGAAGACATGATTTCTAGTGTCATGCCATGTCATCATGCTAGATTACACTAGGATTACAGAATGACTAAAACCATGACAATCGTGTACTTTTTGAATGTGCGTGTATGTGCATGTGTGTGTGTGTGTGTCATCTGGTTTTTCGTTCAGTCACACAGGGGCCTCACATGAACCATATGTTGCATGACGTTCCCTCTACAGGAATGGAAGTGTGTGGGTGCGAATCCCGTGCTGACGTACGTCCCCTCCCTACTAATATGGGGACTAATACTGACCTGCATGTTTGTAATACTAACAGTAATAACATGTTAAAGAATAATAAGAATACTGGTTTTAGCCTGCAGTGCTGGCCCTGCTGGGATCACTGTTCACTGGGGAGTCACTCATCTGTGCTGCCCACTATAGAATCTGCACATACATTTAACAGACTGGAGTGAGTCATGGCTTGGTAATGCTCCACAGGTAAACACAGCTATATTAGGCAATGGCGTCCCCACTAGACGTGCAGTGATTTGTTGTTAGACAGGAAGCCTTGGATTACGTGGCAACCCGTAGCAACCATACAACGCCCTCATAGGTGTTCTTTATAGGCGCTGCTGCTCTGTGTAATGATTGGTAGGCAATTATTACAAAAATGATTCCAATGGGATTTTAGACAATGCTGTAAAGGTGTTCAGTTCTTATTTTTATATTCTCTCCCTCTCACACACACACACACACACACACACACACACACACGCACACACGCACGCACGCACACACACACGATACAGTAGCAAACCTATGACATATCCAAGAGTGTTTTATGTATCTGGTAAATAATACCTATTTTGGTCACACTGTCAGAGTAAATAGCACATTCTTAGTAGCTGTTAGAAAGTCCAATCTTACAGCATTTGAAGGTCAAGATTAGCATATTCTCTGACTCAGGAGACTTAAGGTTTAGTAACGGCATAAGGGGCCAGCGGTGATGAAGATGATGATGACAATGAGGAATACTTTTAGTTGCCTCTCGTACAGCATCAGATATTTGTTCCGTTCATACACAAGCAGCTAGAGAACTGTTGTGAGGGTTAGGGTTAGGGTGGAAGTGGTTGAGAGCAGGAGTCGTTACGGAGGTGATGTGAAGGTCAAAGAAACGTATATATGGTTAACTAATCCCAAGATCAGTATGGGGTGTTTGGGTGTGGTCATGACTGCTCTCGAATGAACCTCAAAGTCTTTCAAAACCAGTTCCAGGTTTCGGTTTTAGAAGAAAAACACCTTCATTACCTTGTGTGAGTTGATGGGTTTGTACATGTTGGAGTTGGGTCTTTGTTTCATACTGTTGTTGTCTAAACAGCACCTTTGATGTTCCCAAAAATAGGATCACTGACACGGGACATATCTGAGTGAATGAAGAGAATCCTAACAGAATAAAGACAATAAAGTGATATGTCTTAGATTCAGTCTCTTTCCTTCTCACCCCAGGACGCTTGGTTCAATACCCTGTTTGATGGTAATTAAGGATATCTTCCCATTCTTCCTCTTTTTCCTCCCTCCCTCTCTGTCTCTCCTTCTCGCTGCCAAGAATGTGACAAGCAGGACTCCGATCAAGAGAACATGAAGTGCAAGGAGCAGCTTGACAAATCAAACACTCAAACCCAATCCTTCCTGTGGAGTCTGAGCCTGACACGGATGAGCTCCAACAAAAACACACACACAAGCAGACTTTATACCAAGAAGAGCTCCAGCATGCTCACAATAACAAGGCCCATGGTTTTGAAGCAACCGTGCCTTGGTTCCATTGGTTTCGTTTTTTGCCAGAGCCACTTGGGTGGTTGAGTCTATGGCTCTCTCTGCCCGATTCAAAGCCCGACTGAACGGTACTTACATAGTTACAACATGGAGAGCTTGGTGGCCTTGTCAATGTTTTGGAAGCATTGAAAGAAACTACGTCTGAAAATATGAACATCATCGTCAACGTCATCATCATGACGAATATAGTTAGGAAAGAAGAGAAAGTTGGGTTGGAGGAAACAGGAAATACACTTGATTCAACTGGTGGTGGATTCCTAGGTGGTTTTGTTTTTGCATATACTCACAGGCGGATCTACGCAAGAGGTGACTCAGAATCCCCTAACAAAACAATCTTCCCGTTTCTGTTTAGGCTTCCTCCATTGTTTGTGCCAATATAAACGGATATAGTATTCCATATCTGTATATGTCCACTAAAAGGCACTGCAGTATCAGTGAGTCTTTCTCCGAAGACGAAATGGGCCTTTCCCTGTGGCTATTTATAAATGACCTAACCTTTTAAAAACATTGTACAAGTAATATACATTTGAATATGATCAGAGATGTATAATACATTATCCAAACTCTCAAACGGGAAGCGATTACATTATTACGTACACCAAAGGTTAAAAGATGTAGGTGATCAGTATTGGCATATCATCATTCATAATTTGGAATAAATGTACTTCATTGTGACCTAGACTCATTGGTTGAAATCCTGCATTTGTAATTTCATTATTTCAGTTGATTCTGAATGACACCTATACTAACAGTTCTACAAGCCCATTGCTTGGAAATATCTATTTTTATACAACAGTACCAGAGTTTGAGATAATTGTCTAGGATACAAAGGACTTGAGTATTTTAGTGAACGTTTTTGTAACCAATCCTGTCCCCTCCCTACACCCTGTTCGCCACATAAATGAATTGCTACAGGTCTTCTCATTTGGTCTTCCAGCTGCCTCTGTTTGTCACAACTTATCACTTTAGGGTGTACCTCGTCCCAGCCGCACTCCCACCAAGACACTAAGGCTCTTTTTACGCTGTGGTTGTCTCAGTATGACTGTGGCACTTTGCAGTAGATAGCAGCAAGTTGCCAAGAACACAAAGGGATCCGTCCGTCTGTTCTGTAATGTTCATCCCGGAATGAGGCGCACACAGCGATGCATGGAGGGTACTCTATTTTTGCAATTTGATTTATATATATATATTATTATTTTTACATATTGACATTGGTGTGAAATTGTTGCGTGGACTGGTTGACGCATTTGTTTTAGCAGTTCTGGTTCTGTACACTGACCGGAATGGATCTGCGGCATTTCCCATATGTGGTGGCATGAGGCTTTATGGAGTATTTCCATGACATGTACAAGCTTGTATGTGTTGACACAACATCATCTTCATGAACTTGTCAAGTTTGAGACATTTCCATCAGGTAAAGCCACCATGCAATGAGCATGGGGTTCTGGTCTTGATCAAGTTGTAATCATTTCCTCCTTCTTGATTAACCCGGGATTTCGGGAACGGGTGGTATGTAGATTACAACAGATTCCACTTCCTCTTTGTGCTGAGTGCAAATTTGAGCCTTGACCTAATACGTAATGAATCCACTCTCCCCTGCCCATGTGGCATGCAGGTGTGTGATGACGTTGCGTTATACAGTCCAAGTTTGTCGTAACCAAAAGTAACATTTTTTTTTCCTCGGGGCGTCCGAGGCTACAGTCTCTAAAGTTTTCGTACTGCCCCAGATCTCAAGAAACATAACCATTCAGATTTTAACAAAAATATTAAAAATAATAACCCCAGATCTATTCATCTCTCATTCCAATCATGCATTAAAGCCCTCGAAAATAATATGATATTGATGATAAAAAAATTTAAGTGTTTTGGATCATGTGTGTCATTAAAGCAGCAGAACTTTGTGTGAACAGTTTGGGGATGGCCCCTTCCTGTTCCAACATGACTGCACACCAGTGCACAAAGCAAGGTCCATAAAGACATGGATGAGCGAGTTTGGTGTGGAGGAACTTGACCGGCCTGGACAGAGTCCTGACCTCAACCCGATAGAACACCTTTGGGATGAATTAGAGCGGAGACTGCGAGCCAGGCCTTCTCGTCCAACATCTGTGCCTGACCTCACAAATGCGCTTCAAGAAGAATGGTCAACATTTCAAAAGGGTGGGCAGACTCCATATGAAACCCTACGGATTAAGAATGGGATGTCATTAACCTTCATGTGCATGTAAAGGCAGGCGTCCCAAAGCCTTTGGCAATATAGTGTATATAAAGACCCATAATGCACCCACGGCTACACCAGATTCCTGGAGAGGAGACCTCCACATCAGATTGATTGCAGCCACCATTGGTTTGCTGTTGTAGGGTTCAGGAGGAAGTCTGCTGTTCAGGTTTGAGGAACGAGAAACTCTGGGCTGTGGATCTGCGGCATCATGTCTTCAGATCCTGTCCGGGCATGTTCTGCTATGCTGTGCTGTAACAAATGAATCTTTCAGAAGTACACACTTCTGGACTCACTAGAGAGAATCGGGTACCATCTGTTTTTGACGACCTAAGATGCCTGCATTAAAAACAATGTTTAAATTCAATTTGTCTTAATAAAATATGCCTCTGGCCCAGTCTGTGGTCGTTCGCATACTGCGTCTTCAAAATCATGTTATATATGTATATCAGCATTACACTGTGCCCATGGTTTAAACTGTGTACCGGTACTTTGTTAGGAAAGAGCCTTGTTTGTAATTTCTTAAAAATGTGAAAGTGAAAAGAAAGTGATTGGTGTTGTTGAAACCTTTTTAAACGTCAGTGTGTTCTAACTATCGATGGTTTAGTTCTTTCATGACTCTATTTGAACGAGTAAGTTATTAGCATAGTCTTACCAGAGTCAGCGTATCTTATTAGAAGTGATCAGTGAAGACATGTGGGTGGCCTCTTTCAGAAGTACTACGGGTTGTACAGCATGGAGAGGGTTTATACGATGTGCAGCTAATAATGCTTAGATCATACGCATGTGAAGTGGGTCTAGATTGAAGCAATGAAGAAGGGTTGGACAGACGTTGTGCACAACACATTTGTAACAGAGAGTCAAGCATTTGCTTTAAGATTCCAGCAGGATAACTTTACTAGGAGATGGTCAAAGGTCAAATTTACTCTAACAACAAAGGGTCTTACAATTTTGTCAGATGTTGTGTTGTTATTCTCTCTAGTCTACACATATTTGAACATTATAAACATATAGTAAATGAGTATACTTATAAGTGAAATTGTTATGAATTGTTATGAACTCACAAAACAAACTGAATGTTTGTTATGTGAGTGCAGATTTGTGGTGAATAGATTTTTTAACTAAAGATTATAACATTAGATATAGCAGCCTAAGTATCATGAATAAAAGATATGTCTTCAATTATCTCATGGTTTTTCACCACAAAAGGAATGATTTTCTTGAGACATTAGATTAAAATAACAGATGTCAGCAGCTAAATGACTGGACCGGAATATAGTCGGCTGGTTGCTTGTTGATAATCTGATAAGGTCTATTTATTCAGTGTACAACAGTGTTTGGCTATTATGAACAATATCTAGATTGTGAACCATACATTTTATAACTAGTAAGCAAAGAGACTTATCAAAGGGAGTTATCAATAGGCTCCCTATTTTTTGTTTCCTCTTTTTTCTTCGTATATCCAAATATTACTCTGTATTATCTTCGTTGTCCAACAACCACCCACTGATAACCAAATCGTCAGATAAGGTGATTGTTTCACACAACAACACAGAAAGAGTGAGATGACCGCTTTTGACAGTGACCGAAAGGATGAGGGTAGACAGGGGTTAGGCGTCTGTCAGTAGTCAATAGCATGCAGTCGGTCTGAAGGTTGACACATCCCATTACTAATATGGGAACCCTTTGAAGAAAGCGTCTAGGTAGTGTGTGAACTAAGTGTGAACTACAAGGGTTGGGCATCACAGGTCCCATTTTTATATGAATGTTTATGTAACCGTCATTACGGATTGCGTGTTTGTGTGTGTGCGTGTGTGTGATTGTGTATAGGCAGGTGGGTGTGGATTGATGAGGGGGTATGGAAGTATGTGTGTGCGTTTGTGGTGTGTGCCTGGGTGTGCATGTGTGTGGTGTGCATGTGGGTATGACTGAGCATGAGGTGTGTGTGTGGTGTGCATGTGTATGAGGTGTGTGTGTGGTGTGCATGTGTGTGGTGTGCATGTGGGTGTGACTGAGCATGAGGTGTGTGTGTGGTGTGCATGTGTGTGGTGTGCATGTGTATGAGGTGTGTGGGTGGTGTGCATGTGTGTGGTGTGCATGTGGGTGTGACTGAGCATGAGGTGTGTGTGTGGTGTGCATGTGTGTGGTGTGCATGTGTATGAGGTGTGTGTGTGGTGTGCATGTGTGTGGTGTGCATGTGTATGAGGTGTGTGTGTGGTGTGCATGTGTGTGGTGTGCAGAGACCAAGCGGAGCAACAAATAGTATCTCTGACGAGAAAGGATCCAACACATCCAATAAAAAGGTGCTTGTGTGTGTGTTTGTGTATGTTAGTGTACAAATGAGTGTGTGTGCGGGTCTGTGTGTATATGAGTGTGCGTGAGTGTGTGTGTATCTGTGTGTGTGTGAGAGAGAGAGAGGGAGAATGGAGGAGTTAAGAGTCACTCAATCATTTATTTCTATGATTCCTTTGGATTAATGCATAAAACCGAAAGGTGTTAAATGGATCATCTAAAACGAGTAATCGAAGTATAGATTAACAGCTCATGTGACTTCATCTCAGCACCGATGTGGGCATCCACAGGAAAACCCATGTAGGATCATGTCCATGACATAGTTGGCCATGGACATGAGTGTCCGTGTGTGTGTGTGTGTGTGTGTGTGTGTGTGTGTGTGTGTGTGTACGTACAAGCATATGTTGGACAATGCAGCATTACAATACATTAAATAACATTGAATTCACTGACGCTTTTGTCCAAATTTACTTAAAATATGTGCATTCAACAATGAAGCTCCAATATAATAAAGATAATCTATATATATATATATTTAAAAAACATTGTTCATGGGTCAGGACAGCAAACAATCACGATGTTGTTGAGCGGCAGCTGGGGTTCCCCACACTGAGGGAGTATGAGCGTAGTGGACAGGCTGGGGTTCCCCACACTGAGGGAGTATGAGCGTAGTGGACAGGCTGGGGTTCCCCACACTGAGGGAGTATGAGCGTAGTGGACAGGCTGGGGTTCCCCACACTGAGGGAGTATGAGCGTAGTGGACAGGCTGGGGTTCCCCACACTGAGGGAGTATGAGCGTAGTGGACAGGCTGGGGTTCCCCACACTGAGGGAGTATGAGCGTAGTGGACAGGCTGGGGTTCCCCACACTGAGGGAGTATGAGCGTAGTGGACAGGCTGGGGTGTTTGGTTTGAACATGTGCTGGATGGAGGCCGGAGCCGTTGGCGGTACGGTAGGCAAGTACTAGTGCCTTGAATCGGATCTGAGCAGCCACCAGAACCCAGTGCAGGCCATGGAGGAAATGGAGAACTTGAGCAGGTTGGAGCATGCTGCTGCATTCTGGATGCAGGCACATGCAGTTGCAGTAGTGAGGATCGGATGGATCCTTCTGATGTTGCACTGCATGAATCTGCAGGAGCAGGTCAACCATATATGGCTTTTACCGGCTGGACGCGTGAACACACGCATCACGCAAGGGGTGGGATGGTGGGACGTTGGGATGGGATGGGGGGGGGGGGATCAGCGTTTGTAAACACTGAGCCCCCGTATGGAAGGACCAGGACATGTGCAACAATGACCTCATCACATTCTCCTTCTCAGTCTTGAGTTGTACTATTTTAAGTGCTCTGTCGTAGTTGAACAGATTTTGTTTTAGGAAGAAGCACTTCATCGGCAATCATAACAGTAACTCAACATATGGTAACATTAAGTCAACAGATTGTACTGGCCTAGGTTTTTGAATAACTTTATAAAAGTCAGTCAAACCTAACATGGATCGGTCTCTTCGTCCTGAACATGAAGGTTACATACACAATACAAATTGATGATTTAACCGGTTCTGTTTTTCTCTACTTCCTTATAGTCTACTTCACAGGGCCTTTACTGGATTAATTATTGTCTTCTTCCTACTTCCTCACAGCTTGTATATCATCATCTCTTGGCCCCCATGGACTTGAGTTGAATGCAAGCCAACGTTGTTGCTATCCAATCCATCAAGATGAGGGCTACAAACCGCTTATTGGAGTGATAATTGAATGTTTATATTTGACATTACGATAGACAGCGTTTGTCGTTGTCCCTGCTGTGCGTGTTGCCACCACCACAAAAACGGTTGCTCAGCAAAATCCCAAATGTGAAGTAATTACGTGCCCAATAAATACAAATGCAACTAAACTATGGCATTTGTGTTGCACTGCCACATCCGCATGGGGATGACGCGCCACAGCGATCCCGTTCTTTCCTCCGACGATCTGCCGGCCGTCACGTAGGTCTATTCCTGCCTTTGGATCACGACTACACTGTGGATTCCCGGTCTGGCGAGGGACAAAGTGAGCAAGCTCTTGATCCAGTCCCAATACAGAGCCGGCGTGCTGCTCACGGTCATTAGATCGGCACAAAGAGAGATGTGCTCCTCTTTCTCTTTCTCAAAATCAGCAGACCTGAGCATGTCCACGCACACTGGCATAACCCCCACACACGGTGTGTGAGTTGACAGTGTCTGTGTGTGTGTGTGTGTGTGTGTGTGTGTGTGTGTGTGTGTGTGTGTGTGTGCGCGCGCGTGTGTGTGGCGTTATGGGAATTCCAGGGGCTGTGCTGTGAAACCCAACGTTTTGAAAAGAAAGCAATACGTTCCCAGCACCCATGAGGTGTTCTTGGAGAAATAAAGTCGATGTGGCCAAAGACAATAGACAAGAAGGGATTTATACTGTTGCTTTGCACAATGGATGTGTTCAGGGGTGTAGCACAAAAGTATGGGCCCTATACAAACATCCATGTAGCTCACACTTCTTAATTTATTTTCTAATTTTCTCACACCCATTGGTTGACTTTACATACTGAAAATAACTTGGGAATGGTTTGCCTTCCACATCTTTTGGTGCAATTTTGGTTATGTCCGTTTTTTCACCCACCTGTCTGCAAACAATTGTCGGATGCAGTGGTGTAAAGCACACCGCCACTGGACACTAGAGCAGTGGAGACGTGTTCTCTGGAGTGACCAATCACGCTCCTCTGTCTGGCAATCCGATGGACGAGTCTGGGTTTGGCGGTTGCCAGACGAACGGTACTTGCCTGACTGCATTGTACCAAGTGTAAAGTTTGGTGGAAGGGGGATTATGGTGTGGGGTTGTTTTTCAGGGGGTGGGCTTGGCCCCCTTAGTTCCAGTGAAAGGAACTGTTAATGCTTCAGCATGCCAAGACATTTTGGACAATTTCATGCTCCCAACTTTGTATGAACAGTTTGGGGATGGCCCCTTCCTGTTCCAACATGACTGCACACCAGTGCACAAAGCAAGGTCCATAAAGACATGGATGAGCGAGTTTGGTGTGGAGGAACTTGACCGGCCTGCACAGAGTCCTGACCTCAACCCGATAGAACACCTTTGGGATGAATTAGAGCGGAGACTGTGAGCCAGGCCTTCTCGTCCAACATCTGTGCCTGACCTCACAAATGCGCTTCAAGAGAAATGGTCAAACATTCCCATAAACACACCCCTAAACCTTGTGGACAGCCTTCCCAGAAGAGTTGAAGCTGTTACAGCTGCAAAGGGTGGGCAGACTCCATACTAAACCCTACGGATTAAGAATGGGATGTCATTAACCTTCATGTGCATGTAAAGGTAAACGTTCCAAAACATTTGGCAATATAATGTGTTATACTATATTGATCTTATATTATGAAAATGAAAGATGAAAAGGGCGTTTGCACCATTTGGTCAAAGTCAGGTGTAGGATAGTGTACCGTGTCCAGGGTGTTTTAATGAGAATGGCTGATATTTGAATTTTACTTATACTGTCTCAAGTAGGACTTCAGAATCAGCCAAGCATGCAATAATAACAATACTTTGCCAAAAAGTAGAGCAAATTATAAAAAAGATATTCACACAAAATAGTTAGGATATTGAATTAATAGTAATAGACCATTCAAATCAAACCATGTTTAAAATGCGTGCAACAGGCAAACAGCATGGGAGGCAGAAAGTGCGACATGTAATGTCTGCAGCGGACACAGTGAACGGAGGTGTTTTGGCTGGGACACTGCTGACCGCTCATAAGGGAGATGGCGTGTGGGAGGAACCTGTCTGAATGGGGGGGGGAGCTAGAGACACTGCTGACCGCTCATAAGGGAGATGGCGTGTGGGAGGAACCTGTCTGAATGGGGGGGGGGGAGCTAGAGACACTGCTGACCGCTCATAAGGGAGATGGCGTGTGGGAGGAACCTGTCTGAATGGGGGGGGGAGCTAGAGACACTGCTGACCGCTCATAAGGGAGATGGCGTGTGGGAGGAACCTGTCTGAATGGGGGGGGGAGCTAGAGCTTCCTGAGCCGGGAAGTTCACCCTCTGCTGGGCTCTTTGAACAACAGAGTCTACGTTTGAACTCCACTTCAGCTCCTGGGAGATTGGGGTTCCCAGGAATTTGAGGTTCTCTACCACATCTCCGGGTTGTCGTGACTGCACCAGAGAATGAGAACCGGCTGCCTGACTTCCTGTCTGTGATGACTTCCTGTCTGTAGTGACTCATCAGCGTGATGTCCTTCAGGTCGGTGACGTGATGACACACACACATGTACACACACATGTGTGTGAGTCTCATGTTTATGTGTGTGTGCGTGTATGTAAGTTTGTGCAACATATTCAGCCCAGCTGTACAATTAAAATATAAGTTACATAAGAGCAAATTGTAAGTTAAGTTGAAGTGCCCTCTTATAAGACGTATTTAAGAAGAGATGGCAATATTAACTCTTAACTGATGTCCCTAATTATTATAAATATATTTAAAAAAATTCTCGATTTCAATATTGATAATGTTAGCAGCATGAATCTCTGACATTTTCTTTATTTAAAATTGTTTTGTTTTGTTAAACATAATCATCCCACAGTCTAAGTTCAGACAGTTTCAGACAGTATTTAATACTTGCACATCTGTATGTACACATGCTCGCTTAATCGATAACCACTTCTTTCAGTGCTCAAAATAGAAAAGACACAGAGTAGATCAATAATTTGCAGATAGAATGTTCTTTACTGTATAACGGTTCAGATATCTTTAGAATGGAGTTCAATGTATGCGAAGAAACACGGAGTATTAAAGTTCAAGTTGTAGCTGTGGTGTATGACTGTTGCGGGGCTTCACTACAGAGATGAATTAAAAAACTAAAGCCACAGACTGAGGAAGTAAAAGTGCCAGCAGCAACATTTCAGATACTTAAAGTCGTTCCGTTAAAATGTAAATGAAAGTATCAAGTATAAAACATCAAGTATCAAGGAACTTGAACATCAGTGATGTTAACAGAGGTCATCAGTTAACCAGTTAGGCGAATATTACATCTATCAAAAAACGATTTCAATAACATTTTGTATAAAAAACAAAGTTAATTAAATACATTTAAAGCGATGAAACAGAAGTTAGCTGGTACTTTGCCAGCCAGTGGCAAGCCAATCTAAGGCACAAAGCAAGGTTGTAAACTAGAAAGATGAGATTTAAAAATAAACTATTTCATATCCACATATCTATATATTTACATATAATATCACATGTTGGATTGGATAGCCATCTTTAAAACCTTAGAACAGTGTAGTACCAGGATGACAGCAGATAATAACTGGGCTTGAGTCATCACTCGAGAATGAATATGGGCCAGCAAGAAGCGTTATCATGAGCATCTCAAACAGAGCTTTTGTGTTCCACCTTTGGGCATAAAAAGGGGAACCTCTTCATGTTACACATTGTGTGTTGATGCAACACAGATGAACTCTTGGTAAACTCTCAATAAATAAAGGAACAAGGACTCCTCCCTGATAACTTAAGGGGCGCGTTTCATACAAAAGTTTAACTTCTGTTTTTTTGTCTTCCCCTCACTGTAATAAATAGGATTATAAATATTACAAAAATAAATAAATACATATATATGAAGAAAATATAAGAAAACAGAATACGATAAATAAATAGAAAACATAGTTTGAATTGTTTAGTGTTGTTGTGGTTGTTTCAAAGGACTACAGCTCTGTAGTCCTTTCCTTGAGGATGACTGTGGGGTTCACGTCCCCAGCGCGCGCATGTGACGTGCTGGAGTTGATGACCACAGAGCCGCTCTCCTCCAGGTCCGGAACCCGGAAGGACGCCACAGGACAGTGCCCCCTCACGTTGTTGCAGACCAGCCTCTGCAGGGAGGCGCTGTTGACGATATCGAAGCCCGCGCTGCCCCCGAAGGTGCTTGGCTTCCAGTACTCTGGAGAGCAGATTGGGTTCCCCAGGAGGCCCTTGAGAGAGTAAGGGGCCCCCATCTCGACCATGGTCTCCCCGAAGATGGCGTTAGACCTGGGCTTCTCCACCAGGAGGCCTGGGTAGAGCTCCACTGCGTCCACGTGGCCGTACATCTCCTCCAGCACCGCAGACATCTCTTTCTCCCCTGAAGCAACAAACACAAGAGGGAGCACGCAATGTTACGTTTCTTGGTCTGAACTCTGGAAGCAGCTGCGACGCTTGCTAGTCTAAATAGCACCAGCTGTGTTTTGGTCTGAAAACAATGATATCACCAAAAATGCAACACATTGCTCTAGAGTCTGTAACCACTACAGAAGGTAAACACACAGTAAACATTTGCTATCTACACTTCATTTTTGGCTTGATGTTTTCCGCTTGAATCTCCATGCGTTTGTTGGACTTAGGGCTGACAGCAAAGCCTCTATGGAAATGTTGCCATTAGTATTGTGACCTTACCAGCGCATGCCTTTCAGTGAAACATGTGCACTTTGTCTCACCTGTGAGGTCTTCGAAGGAGCTGTAGGGCTTCATGGAGAAGCGCTTCCTGTAGGCGTTGAGAGACTTATAGCGCATCTTCCTGGCGTTCTCTATCGACTTCATGGCCACATGCATCAAGGCTCCAGGAACATTTCGACCACCTGCCACCTAAAACACAACACGTAGTGTTGAGGTTAGTCACAAGCTTCTAAAAAACAACAACATTTAGTATTATTGTTAACAATATTGCTAGTGCTAATATTACTGCTATTGTTCCTCATGTCGTTTCAATGCTACTGCTCCAGTCATAGTGCAAGGTCCTCAGTGCTCACCCTTCCAGAAATCTGCTTGCTGAAGGAGTCCACTAGGCTGCTGATGCCATGGTTGGTCACCACAGATGTGTTGAAGACAAACTGCTTGTAGCTGTACACCTGCTCCTCGATGTGGAACGCCTCGGGCATCAGCGGGTGCCAGTGGTACAAGGTGTTGAACTCGGAGGAGATGCGGTTCTGGTACTGGAAGCGCTGGTTGAACAGCAGCTCCGGGTCAAACTTGAGCTTGAAGTTATAGCCGCTCAGGTGCTGTACGTAGTCCTCGATCACAATCTTGATGGTCTCGCCTGCGGGGTGGAGGGGGGGGGGGGGGGGGGGGGGGGTCACACCTTTTATAAAGTACTCACTCAAGCAGCTATGTGTCTTTATTGAGAAATACACCTTCTCGTGTATTGGGATTGAGTCAGGGGAGAGGAACCTGATTGGTCAGAGATAAGCTGGGAGCGGTCTCAAATCTAAAGTGTCTCACACAGAGACAGGCGCAGCCAACCAGATATTCCCACAGAGCATTTCACTCACAAACAGCGGAAACAGATGGCTATGGAATTTCGTACAGATTACACTCAAATGTAAGTCCATTTCAAACTGGAAAATCAATTTAACTCATGGATAACTTTTGCCAGTGTACATCTCGGACGAGATGATCGGCTATCAGGCGTGTTGCATTACGACATGCACGCAAAGACATCGCCAACGCACAGACAGCACGCCGCTCACCGATCAGAATGAGCCGCGAGGTCTGGAAGAGCCGCTCGTCGTCCCAGTCCGGGTGGACCTCTCTCAGGACGTCGCACACGCGGTTGTGCTCCCGCAGCCAGATGGTGGCGTACATGATGAGGCCCGGCACCAGGCCGAAGGCCTCGTGGCCCACGGCGAAGCGCTGCTCCTCGGGCACGTGGGGAGGGTAGTGCATCTCGGCGCCCGCGCTGGCCACCGTCGGGGGGTACGTCTCTCCGTCGATGTCCTGCGAGAGAGCGAGAGGGAGAGGCGGTTAGGACAGCGCTGTGAGTGGGCCTCGTCGTGAGGATGAGGTGGATGAGGTGGATGAGGAGGATGAGGTGGATGAGGTGGATGAGGAGGATGAGGTGGATGAGGTGGATGAGGAGGATGAGGTGGATGAGGTGGATGAGGATGATGAGAAGGATGAGGTGGATGAGGAGGAGGATGAGGTGGATGAGGAGGAGGATGAGGTGGATGAGGAGGATGAGGAGGATAAGAAGGATGAGGAGGATGAGGAGGATGAGGAGGATGAGGATGAGGTGGATGAGGAGGAGGATGAGGTGGATGAGGAGGAGGATGAGGTGGATGAGGAGGATGAGGAGGATAAGAAGGATGAGGAGGATGAGGAGGATGAGGAGGATGAGGAGGATGAGGAGGATGAGGAGGATGAGGAGGATGAGAAGGATGAGGAGGATAAGGAGGATGAGAAGGATGAGGAGGATGAGGTGAATTCAAGGCGTGGCTGGTGACCAGGTGTGTTTTTTCTTATTTTCCCCGTACCTGATACTTCAGCTTGCCATCCTTGTGAAGCCTGAGCTTGTATTGTCTCTCCAGGCTGTCGCCATAGATGTGGTTGAGGTCCACCTAAAAGACCAGCGGGCGGGTTAATTCAGGCTTCATCACCTCTTCATTTCGTGTTGTTCACGACTCGCTAGCTCAAATCGGAACCATTGTGTGAACAAATAAGGTTCCTAGCTCCTCTCTTTCCCCCTCTTTCTGTCTGAGAGGAAGGCGTGATGGCTTCTTACCCCGTGTCCTTTTGCTTTGGTGAAGGCGGGCCCCATCTTCATGTCGGATTTGAAGAACTGATGTGTGAAGTGCTGGGCGAAGAAGGCAAACATCAGGCTGGAGCCCTGGGGGTCCGGCACAAACTGCCTCCTCATCAGAAGCTTCTCAGCCAACATCTGGATCTCAGGCAGCTCCTTCTTCCCTGTTAAACAGTGACAGGTACAAGTTAGAGCCGGGAAAGGTAGAAACCAGCCAGGAAGGTGGAATGGCTGGTTTTTGTCGGAGTTACTTTAAGATTAGTTATCAAGGTATTTTTAGTTAAACTTTAATTTAATACAAAACCATTTTTATGTGTTTCCTGATGTATTGCTATCACCCAATCTTGATGAAGATGAGCTCTTAAAATGTAGATTTGTTCAATTTGAAAGTGAAATAGAAATCGTCTAATTTCTTTTTGAAGGCTGGTTTCTCAGGTCCCTCGTGTGATTTCATGTGCGCATGCTGTGATGCCTGATGCTAAAGAATCTGCAAGAACTCGTTTTCAAAGCGTGAAACGAGAGCGGTTTCCTTACCCAATACTCCCATAGGGGTTGGGCAATCGCTGTCCACAGGGGGAAGGGTGCGAGTGTAGTAGGAGAGGTTTGAAAATGCTTCCCAATTCTTGTAGCCATAATCGGAATTGTAGGTAGGGGGGCTTGCGATGAGATGGGAGCGGGCTAGAGAAAGAGAGAGATGACCAGGTAAATTCATTTGACATTAGGTCCTATTTTCAATGGTATTTTTGTTCTTTGTTGAGGTCAATAGAAGGCGCTTTAATTAAACGTACACGTCAGCACATATCTCATGATGCCGTCTCGGAGGACTGACACGTTGTTGACGATGTTCCAGAAGCCCTTGAAGTGAGTGAGAAGATAATGAACGGTGTTTGGCGACGGCTTCAGGGCCATCTTTATCCAGGTGAAGAATTCCGCTGTAGTTGTGGAATAGAAAATTCATGAATGACCAAAAATGAAGGTTGACTGGCGATTTTAATTTAGTTTAATTAATTATCAACCCCCCCCCCCCCCCCCCCCTAAAATGTGAATAAGGCTCACGATTTGTGCAGTTTTCTCCATTGTATCCAGTTCGAGTGCAATCACACTCATAGCGCTCGGAGCCCATGGCTGTGCAGACGCCCCTGTTCTGGCACGGGTCTGAGCAGCATGGGTTGCCTGGTCAAACCCAATTGAAGGTAAAGTTAATTGATATTTTTCACCAAGCTCAAAAATCATAAATCTTAATATAATACACAGTCAGTGGTCAAAACACAAACAAAGGTTAAAAAGCCCCGTTGGTTGTATTTTATACAAATAAAAAAGAGCTTCAAGGCAACATTTTGGTTTCGACTTACCCCCTTCGCAGAAAAGAAAGCCCAGTGCCAGAAGTAGAACAACAGGTATACTTTGATTCATACTCCAACGACTTTCACTCCGCCTTGTATCGTCTTGTCTTCTCCTTTACGCCTAGGACGCAACGGCTTCAGTGATTTGAATGGAACTGAAATGAATCTGCAATATATATAGTACCTATCCAGACCGAGCTGTCAACTCCTCCCACCCATTCTCGTCAGTGATGTGCGTGACTGTTTCTTGTGGGTGCTATTTCCCCTTTTACATTAATGGCCATGTGAATAACCGAATTTTCCGAACTATTAATATTATGCTATTAATATTATGGCAATAAGATTAGGATTGTTAATATAATAAACAGTTGAATTAGTGGTAGGCCTATTGCTATTCTAGTGAGTACTGGGGTCTAACCCCTTTGTGCGCAGTCTATCCGCATCCTTGCGCAGAAATCCCTGTCCCTGTACCTGCATTATTCACTGTAAATCGCGTTGGATAAAAGCGTCTGCTAAATTACTTAATACCCCTAAGACATATGATTAATATTTGTGTACGTTTATTGTGAGCTGTATAACGGGAAGACATGGTTTGGATTGGTCTGAAAATTCAGTGTTCAAGGCACTGTTTACACACCTTTTTTCAACGAAAAATGTGTGATTATTAATCTTTATAATTAGACACACAGCTCCCGAAAAATATCTAAGATATATAGATACATATTGTTATAAGACCAACTAGTTCATGTTCGTATATGATCGTGATGAATAACGTGTCTGTCTCCTGCGCCCTCTAGAGAGGATACATGACGATCTTGCTCAACACACACACACACACACACACACACACACACACACACACACACACACACACACACACACACACACACACACACACACACACACGGGACGCGACGACGCTCCCAAGGTTTTTTTTAATGTAGTTTGAAACATTTGTGTCTTTCTGAAGTGATAGAAGTCATTCTATTACTATTTGACATAGAAGGGCCATATACAGTGTTTAGTGAGTTTTCACTTCCTACGTTGTGAACTTGTGATCCATTGCACAGTCTGGCGTCTGGTACAACGCTGAGAAGTGAATCGGTCTGTGGCACCTCCTACATCTCTTCCAAATGGACGATGGAAGGGTAGCGATAGATACAGTCAGGACTTTTGAGTAAATTGCTCACTGATTTCAAGGTATGTACAGTCTTTTTCATGGATTCCAGATTGCGTAAAAAGTGTCGTCGTGTCGTGTAGCTGAATGCGCGTCTACTGATACATTGCTGTTGGCTTGAGTTTGAGTGAAACCAGCGTTTTCCTGATTTCTCTGCAACAAGTCACGAACACAACAATCATGACTATTTCCCATTGTGAAAAGAAAAAGTCAAATCTAATCCGGTTGTCGTTTGGAGGTATATTATGATTTCCAGTGAATAACACCTGTAATAGGCGATGTTAGTCTAGGCGAACATTAGAAGCCTCGTTTGTTTTGCCGAACCAAAGGCTTCACATCATACAAAACTAAGTTAGTTGACTAAAGTTAAAGTGAATAAATTCGATTTCATGCACTTTTCCACACCGATTTATCTGGCGTATAAACGTATCTTTCCAAATAGCCTACCGAAACGGAACTCGGCATTAATCCATATTATGATTCATCAGCAAGTATATAGCACCGTATACCGTGTTAAACCTACTTTGTGCTGGCTCACAGACACTTTGCAATCAAAACCTCAAAGATATTATGTACGCCAGAATGAAGGGCACACGGGTTGAGAGAGAGAGAGACAGAGAGAGAGAGACCAGATCATCCCATTCAAAGTGGACGCTCTATGAAAACTAAACGTGACATGGGAACACAGAATCTCTACGTGCCTCCTGTCCGCGCACCAGCCATGCGCTGCCAACTCTAGACATACGCGCAACCACACGCACGTTGGTGCGCGCATCCCATTCTCATAACTCAGTTCAGTTATTAGGTGTTCACAGAGTATCTGTGGACACCTGTTGTATCTCTAGCGGACATACAATATTCTAACGTTTTTTAAATGTCTTTTTGGAAAAAGGTCATCCAGTTCAATTCCACGACCGACCCCGACTCCTTTTTGTTGCAAAGCAAGACTTGCCTTCTCACTGCGCAATGGCATCAATAGACCCTTACCAGTACATCATTGTGAGTACATTTAATTAAACAGAAACGTGTCTTAGCGATTATGTCATTGTTAAAAAATGTCCCTTTTCACCCGTTACAATGCTTCATTTACTTATTCTTGAACCTTGATCAGTCCATTAATTTCCTACATATCTTTTATAATAATATAAATAGGCCTATGTTTATATTTCCTTCGTCAAAACGTCACTTTTAAGGATCCAAAACAAAGAAAGAATAGAATTATAGCATCATAGTAGTGTTTTTGTATTATTATTCCATTATTATCACTTCTTCATGTAGTTGATAACCCACATCGAAATTCTGCATCTGTAAATGTTTTATGAATGAACGTATAGTGTCATTGATCAGTGGGGATTGTAGACCCCATCCTTTACAACAACGATGGTGTTAAAACGTAATTGTACTAACGTATCTGTTTTCTAATTTGTCATAGTGTCACGCACAACAAAAGTCATCCGTTATCCTAAGGTGTTTGTGTTGAATTGCAGGTGGAACAACAGTTTTCTCACAAGCTTAAAGTAACTGTATTACGGGCTGAAGGGGTTACCAAGGGAGCTATCGGAGATCTGTGTGAGTCTGCAGCTCCCTGTCCCATTCACGTGGGATTCAGCTGAAGCCCACACTTAACCCTTACACACACACACGCACACACAGGCACACATGTACAGGCCCACACACACACGCACACACAGGCACACATGTACAGGCCCACACACACACGCACACACAGGCACACATGTACAGGCCCACACACACACGCACACACAGGCACACATGTACAGGCCCACACACACACGCACACACAGGCACACATGTACAGGCCCACACACACGCACACACACACACACGTGCACACATACACACACGCACACACAGGCACACATGTACAGGCCCACACACACACGCACACACAGGCACACATGTACAGGCCCACACACACACGCACACACAGGCACACATGTACAGGCCCACACACACGCACACACACACACACACGTGCACACACACGCACACACACACATATGTAAATGTGTGTGTGTACGTGTGTGCGTGTGTATGTGTATCTGCGTGTGTGTGTATATGTGTGTGTGTGTGTGTGTACGTGTGTGTGTGTGTGTGTGTACGTGTGTGTGCGTGCATGCGTGCATGTGTGTGTGCGTGCGTGCGTGCATGTGTGCGCAGTGGACACTCCGGACCCCTACGTGGAGCTGTACATCCCGACGGCCCCTGAGAGCAGGAAGAGAACCCGCCACATAGACAACAACATCAACCCACAGTGGAACGAGACCTTCCACTTCATACTGGACCCAAACCAGCAAAACACACTCAAGGTCAGAGCCCCTTTCCATGGACAATACCAGTCTGGTACAGAACATTGTAATCATCTCTCCTGGCTTCACTGAAACATCCGTTTCCCAATATCATTTATCAAAATGACTTCAGTGCTTGGACTTGGGCCCACACTTGGTAGCAGAGGTTTCAGTGATCCAGGGAGTCTGATCTGATCACCCAGCCCGCTGTTGTCCTTTATGTGACCTTCAGACATATTTCAAATCTGGTTTCCCCTTGTTTCCTCCTTCCTTGTTGTGCATTGTGATGCTGACTCCAACCAGTTAACCTTAATGGATGCCAACTATGTGATGGACGAGACTCTGGGCACCGCTTCATTCGAGATCTCCAAGATCCAAGTCGGTCAGACCGAAACCCAACCCTTCCTCATTGGCAAAGTAGGTCATAACTCAGGAAGTATCTGGTTTTATCTTGCTTTAATTGTACTTTTTTCTGTTATCACTTGTTCTCTTTGATGAAAACTCATTTATTGTGAAACTCTTCTTTAGAGCAAAGCATTTGGTGTAATGCGTTAAAGCATCTTCAGTGACCTAAAATGACCCATACTGGGAAATATGACATACACGGAAACTCTATACGACTCAGACTTTGAGTCTGAGATGGTGATGTGGTAATTCAGGAGGGGTTGGATGACATAAGCGTGTCTCTTGAGTATTTGGTTATTAAAGAGGGGGAGACTGACATGGCCTCAGCCTCAGACATCCTGGTTACAGTATCCAGGACGTCTGAGGCTGACATGGCCTCAGCATCAGACGTCCTGGTTACAGTATCCATGACGTCTGAGGCTGACATGGCCTCAGCCTCAGATGTCCTGGTTACAGTATCCAGGACGTCTGAGGCTGACATGGCCTCAGCATCAGCCTCAGACGTCCTGGTTACAGTATCCATGATGGATTGAGGAGTGGCGAGTAAAGCCTGAATCATACTTTCCGCATCCGCGTGTCTGCAGGGGTCCGACAGGTACGTCCCCGTGATTTAGCTGTCGTCCTCCACCGATGCTCGCGGACGCCCAACATTTGTGACCGCACGACACCGTACAAGCCTTTAGCACCTCTAGATTCAAATAAGCTACTGGGGAGGGGAGCTATGTAGGGACCCAAGGAGACTTTATACCATGGCCTGTTCAACTAGATAGCCCCCTCATTTGTACATGCTCACTGTGTTGTTTTCTTTCTTTTAAAGTGCACCAGTCATGCTTGTTATCCAAACCCACCCTCCCACTTCTTCCTCTGTTTTCACAGTCAACCAAAGTGTTCTTGGAGATGTCGCTGGAGGTATGGTATGTATTAAAGTTCCTTCAAGGCAACCTGATTATTTTGCTTTCCATCCTGATGTCTCTTTTGGGATGCCAAAGTTTAGTTTAGTTTAGACAATTAGTTAGGTTTCCACAATTCACAGGAATTGGCCAGGAGAGAGTTAAGATAAATAATCAAAAAATAGGATTTTGTGCACCATTGCATCAGGGCTTAGTATGAGTGTTGGGAAATTCTGTATATTTTTAAGTAGGAAAGGAGTGTGGAGATTGTCAGAATATCGTAAGATGTCTGGAATGCACCAGAATGGGCTGGAAGATCTTACCTGTAGATATTTTCTTCCTAGCAGGAGAGCAGCTTGTAGCTAGTGGTTTGCTCAGCATGTCCTGCACTAACAGATTCTAATTCATCAAATTTAAAATGTAAATCAAAAGGTGTTGCCATAGTTAGTTTAGTTTACTTTACACAACACACACCTTGTTTGTGGGGGTGGTGGTTGTTCTTTTGTTTCTCTATTGCTTTTTAATATTTCAATAAACACATTTGTAAAACATTGAACAGAAAGGTGAATCTCTCTTTTCCTCTTGACCGCTGCTTCCCAGCACCAACATGGACCTGCGCTTCAGCCTGGCGCTGTGTGACCAGGAGAAGCTGTACCGCCACGCCCGGCGGGAGAGGGTGATGCTGGGCATCAAGAAGCTGCTGCACATGGAGAAGCCTCGCTTCCTCCCCAGCTCTCCTCAGGAGGTCAGTGCCCACCTCTCAAGACGCACTAACTCTTAGTTTACCTATTCAGACAAAGGAGCAATAGACACGCAAAATAGATTAAACTGCATTACAATATTACCAACAAGCATAGAGAGACATTTTAATATATTTAAAACATTCATACATTTCCATAAATGTTGACACGTTTATTGTTGTGTGCTGTCAACACGTTTTGTGATGGAAGTTGTCAGGGTATTGTGGCCCATTTTCAACATGTTTGCCGTGGCATGGATGTCTCGCACACAGATGCATTCATTAGCCTAATGAACTGTGCGTGGCGTCACTCAATCTCACAGCCTCTCCCTCGTACCTTGCTTGTGCAACGGCTCTGTGAACGGTGCTTCCGGTTATGTTTTCTAACGTTATTTCATCTTGAACGTGGACTTCCCTGGAAGTAGGGTGTGCCTATAAATACCAGCTTAATCTAATGAGTGGGCGAGGTGAACCACATGCAGCCTACCGGCGATGTTTTCTCCTTGGCTGCATCCAAGAGACCAAACCTAAACACAGCAGGAGTAACAGCCTACTAATACGTTGAGTCAAAACATTTAGTTGATTATCTTGTCCCTTGAGCGCGAAGCGTAAAAAGTGAGAATGTAGCTTCAAATCCGTAGCGCAACCCACGTAAGAAATACAATCATATTGTTTTTAATGGAGCAAAGCTGAGCTTTGAATGATCTTTCATCATCAAATGCACCATTGATAACCATCCATCTTTTGGTAGCATACATGCTCTGTTTTCATATCAGTCCATAAGAAGAGCATTATTTCGTCTTACAGTAGAACAGTGTTATCTTCTGTTGTGCACTTCCTGATTTACTGTCACTTCACTTCCTATGTGGCAATGCTATTTCCAACCTCTGAGCTCTCTGTACCAAAACTCAATACTGGAAAATGCAACGGGTTTGTCTAGGTAAGGCCTGTAGTTAGAACAGTACGATTAGAAAGTGTACATACACACATATATATGTCTGTATATATATGTGTGTAGTTAACAGCGACATTGTCATCAGGTTATTAAAGAACATTTACAAAACCTTGGTCTTTGCATACAGAGGCGACCATTGGCCAAGCGTATGTGTGTCTCTGCTGCAGTGGCTGATTCACAGCAGGACATCAGACGAGGGACTCTGTGACGGCTGAATCGCTGGCTGCGGTGCTTTGGACCTTGAGCCTCTTTGATCGGTTGCGTTATTAAGAACTCTTTGGCCTGTCTCCTCATTTCAGTGAATCACAAACCTCCAACCACAACATGACTCGGAACATAACACACGGGTGGAAAGATTGGTGTATTTGGGCTGGCTTCTGAACATAAACAATGCTCATATGGCAAGTGTTCAGAAACAACACAGAATGCACAAGTAAAAAAAAAAAAACCTGCTACTGCATATGACACAAGATGGCCTCGCGGGCTTTCAGGAGGAAGTGGTACGCACTGGAGGAATGTTGTTGGATACAGATAGCAGTCAGGCATTACGGAACTGTTTTACCCTATTGCGATATTGTTGTCCTTCTCTTGAAATCCTTCCTGTTGTGTGTTGTGTGTTGTGTGTGTTGGACAGGTGCCTGTTGTCGCCATCGTGGGCTCCGGGGGTGGGTTTCGTGCCATGGTTGGCTTCTCCGGCGTGATGAAGGCCCTGTACGACACGGGCGTCCTGGACTGTGCCACCTACGTAGCTGGGCTCTCTGGATCCACATGGTCATACACACACACACACACACACACACACACACACACACACACACACACACACACACACACACACACACACACACACACACACACACACACACACACACACACACACACCTACGTAGCTGGCCTCTCTGGATCCACATGGTCATACGCACACACACACACACACACACACACACACACACACACACACACACACACACACACACACCTACGTAGCTGGCCTCTCTGGATCCACATGGTCATACGCACACACACACACACACACACACACACACACACACACACACACACACACACACACACACACACACACACCTACGTAGCTGGCCTCTCTGGATCCACATGGTCATACACACACACACACACACACACACACACACACACACACACACACACACACACACACACACACACACCTACGTAGCTGGCCTCTCTGGCTCCACATGGTCATACGCACACACACACACACACACACACACACACACACACACACACACACACACACACACACACACACCTACGTAGCTGGCCTCTCTGGATCCACATGGTCATACGCACACACACACACACACACACACACACACACACACACACACACACACACACACACACACACACACACACACACACACACACCTACGTAGCTGGCCTCTCTGGATCCACATGGTCATACGCACACGCCAAACACACACACACAACAAATACCCATGCACACACACACACACACAACAAATACCCATGCACACACACACACACACACACACACACAACAAATACCCATGCACACACACACACACACACACACAACAAATACCCATGCACACACACACACACACACAACAAATACCCATGCACACACACACACACACACACAACAAATACCCATGCACACACACACACACACACAACAAATACCCATGCACACACACACACACACACACAACAAATACCCATGCACACAAACGAGTTTGCAATCTCTCTATACACACACACACACACACACACAGACACACACACAATGCCTCTCCTTCCTGTATCCCAGGAATGCATTAGCCCTTGTATTACTGCCCTACCTTAAGTGACCGTATCACTGTGCCCAGTTAATGAGCTCTGTTGAATGGGTTGTTACAGGTATATCAATTCAACCACTTTACACAACATGGCAACAGTGTCGATATGCCATTGAGACACTTACTTGTTAGGGATGTGTTAGCAAATTCATACCTGATTCAAAGCTTTTCTTGAGAATGCCAGATTACCATCTTCTTTGTGGATTGCGCCACAAGAATTTTGCAAAGCCGCCCACCACCTGAAGGCCATTTCTTTTATCACATTGTGGCTTTTTTTAAATCAGTGTTTTCATTGTGGGTTCCTAATCTTTACCCAAAAATAACCACTTCTATTTAGTTAATTATATTAATGGGGAGAGGTCACGCTCTGCTATTTTCTAATATAAAGAGAGAGAACGGCTTTCACAACAAGTGTTGTGAAAGAATTACAGTCTGTAACCTCACGAGATTCCACGAGAAAAACACGGAAATGTTCGACCATTGCTCCAGGATTTGGGTTCTCCATTGGTCCGATTCGGAAAAGAGAACCTTATTTCATAGCGGAGCTGACGTTGTTCATTCCCAACACGTGTAGGAGGCAGTCCTCTCTTAGATCAAAAAAGAGCAGAGTGGGACGGTTGCTCTTGGCCTCCACGGTAGAGTTGATCTCGTGCGTTCCTGTCACTAGCTGCCCGCTGACCGTCTCTTCCCATCCTGCATGTCCATCCCGCTGACCGTCTCTTCCCATCCTGCATGTCCATCCCGCTGACCGTCTCTTCCCATCCTGCATGTCCATCCCGCTGACCGTCTCTTCCCATCCTGCATGTCCATCCCGCTGACCGTCTCTTCCCATCCTGCATGTCCATCCCGCTGACCGTCTCTTCCCATCCTGCATGTCCATCCCGCTGACCGTCTCTTCCCATCCTGCAGGTACATGTCCCTGCTCTACTCCCACCCGGAGTTCCCCACCAAGGGCCCCAAGGACATCAACCAGGAGCTGATGAAGAGCGTGAGCAGCAACCCCCTGCGGCTGCTGCTGCCCCAGCACCTCACCAGCTACGTCCAGGCCCTGTGGACCAAGAAGGCCGCGGGGCAGCCCGTCACCTTCACCGACGTCTTCGGCATGCTCATCGGAGAGACCCTCGTACGCGGGGTGAGCTTCCTCTTCCTCTCTACTCCCTTTCTGGCGTCCGTTTGGTTTTTGAGTACTTCCTCCCTCTGGATTTGCCTCGGAAATACGCTGTTATCTCCTGTTTCATGTCCACCTGCAGCGGTCTTCATTTCCTCTGGCGCTTGCTGTGGCTTGCATTGTTCTCTCACTGTTCCCTCACTGTTCCCTCACTGTTCCCTCGCTGTTCTCTCACTGTTCCCTCACTGTTCCCTCACTGTTCTCTCACTGTTCTCTCACTGTTCCCTCACTGTTCTCTCACTGTTCCCTCACTGTTCCCTCACTGTTCTCTCGCTGTTCTCTCACTGTTCCCTCACTGTTCCCTCACTGTTCTCTCACTGTTCCCTCGCTGTTCCCTCACTGTTCCCTCACTGTTCTCTCACTGTTCCCTCACTGTTCCCTCACTGTTCTCTCGCTGTTCCCTCACTGTTCCCTCACTGTTCCCTCACTGTTCTCTCACTGTTCCCTCACTGTTCTCTCACTGTTCCCTCGCTGTTCTCTCACTGTTCCCTCGCTGTTCCCTCACTGTTCCCTCACTGTTCTCTCACTGTTCCCTCACTGTTCCCTCGCTGTTCTCTCACTGTTCCCTCACTGTTCTCTCACTGTTCCCTCACTGTTCTCTCACTGTTCCCTCACTGTTCTCTCGCTGTTCTCTCACTGTTCCCTCACTGTTCTCTCACTGTTCCCTCGCTGTTCTCTCGCTGTTCCCTCGCTGTTCTCTCACTGTTCCCTCGCTGTTCCCTCACTGTTCCCTCGCTGTTCTCTCACTGTTCCCTCGCTGTTCTCTCACTGTTCCCTCACTGTTCTCTCGCTGTTCCCTCGCTGTTCTCTCACTGTTCCCTCACTGTTCCCTCACTGTTCTCTCACTGTTATCTCACTGTTCTTCCAATGTTTTTCAAAAACACGACTTGGAATTAACAGAAAATATGTACAAATGCTTCAGCAGGAAACAGTTTTCGAGAAACAGATTATTGTTGACTTAAGGTTGTCATTGGCATCATCATCTATTGTATATTATATACATAAAGACAGTTCTGAAAGATGTATCTCTTTCCCTCTCGCCCTCCTTCTCTCTCCACACACACATGCACACGCACACGTGCACATCCACCCACACAAACGGACACACACATAAACGATGTGATGTGTTTTTGCAGAGGATGGACTCCACCCTGACGGACATGCAGGACAAGGTGAGGGAGGCCCAGTGCCCCCTCCCTCTCTTCACCTGTCTGCATGTCAAGCCTGACGTGTCCGAGCTCATGTTTGCAGGCAAGTCTAAAGTGGTTATTGTTCAATGTGCGTTTAGTCGTTTTTTTGCAAACGTGATGATTTGGTCCACTGGAGTACGTGCTGCACAATGAATTGAATATTGATCCAAATTTAGATTCAATCGTTTGCAATTAATTCATAAATAAATAGGGTATAAATAAAAATCCGATATTTTAAATAGATCTATTTTAGTCACAATGGTGCAGCCCTAACTGGGGTTGCCTAGCCAGCAGCCAGATACAAATTCACATGGAGCATATTTCTCAGAAAAATTGCTGTATTGTAATATAGGGGAGAGGCCCATTGTTGGGCCTGGCGTGGAATGACACTGAGCATGTTTCTAAATACCACAAACATCCTGTAAGATTCACTACAAACACATAGCATGAAACAGGACTGACTCAACTCAGCTGTGACGCGAGGACACGTCATCCTCATGTCATCCTCCTCCTCATGCCGTCAACATGCCCAAAACAGTCAACTTAGCAGTGGGATCTGCAGAAAATGATAGGCTCAAATGTGACACACACTCTACTACTCTACTCTACTTTGAGACCTATTCTGTGTGTTTGCACACAGATTAGGGTTAGGGTTAGTGTTTGAAATGTACAAATAGATCTCATTTGTATCCGATACATTTGACCGTAGTATTTTAGTATTCTTAAATTACTTTTTTAGTGTCTGACAAAGAGATGAGGTTATCATATGTTTTTATATTGCGTATATTTCTTGTTGAAAGCAGCAACCCTGTTGCTGTGACTGTTCAAGTGGGTCGCATGACTTCCTGCATGTCGTGACTTGCGAGTGCCAGTGGTATTTTGTTGGTGCTTAACTGGTCGCCATTGCGGAGGCATGAATTCGAGCTAGTTAGTTAACCGAGTTTGCTAGCTAGCTAAATTAACTTGAGAGAGCAGTTGCCCACTTTCCGATTTTAGATCAGTTGTTATAGTTACTGGTCAAACATGTCGTTGACAAGAGTTCAGCATCAAACCGGATAACAAATCATTAACAAACATGAATAGATAATAGATACTCGTGGTTCGGTACACAAATACGTGAGAGAAGAGTCGAGGGTGTAAGAGCCAAATAAGGACTAGTATAGCCACTTCAGAGGTGTCGAGATGCGGTCGAGAGGATGTTCAGTAGATCACAGGGAACATAATGCTGGGACGCTGGACAAAACACACAAAATCCACTAGGAGGGGAGCGATAATGGGAGACAGGTGAAAACAATCAAGGCGAGGGAGGGCGATCACAGGCGGAAAACACAGGGGCAGGAAGTGACCTGGAATGAGAGGAAAAGTGAGTCATACAAAGTAACACAGAAAATGACACAATGAAGGAAACAAATAATACATAACTTAAGGAGCAGGGCGACACGTGAAATCTACGTGCAATGTAAAGTGGACTTCTTAACTAATATTATAACATTATATGTCAACATTATAAATATTGATAGTTATTATTTGAGTTTTGAGGATGGTATTTCGGCTCTCACCGTGAGGCTTTACCCACAGACTGGGTGGAATTCAGCCCCTATGAAATCGGCATGGCTAAGTACGGGACCTTCATGACCCCTGACCTGTTTGGAAGCAAGTTCTTCATGGGGTCGGTGGTGAAAAAGTACAGAGAAAACCCTCTGCACTTTCTTATGGGTAAAACACACATACACACTCACACACACACACACACACACACTCACACACACACACACACACACACACACACACACACACACACACACACACACACACACACACACACACACACACACACACACACACACACACACACACACACACTCACACACACACACACACACACACACACACACACACACACACACTCACACACTCACACACATATATATGTGGGTTTTTTCGTCATCCCACCTTGCTTCTCCCAGAAATACATGCACCAATATGACGGTGTGTTTGTTTCCATCGGTTGGTGTCTTGTTGGTGTAGGTGTGTGGGGCAGTGCCTTCTCCATCCTGTTCAACCGTGTGCTGGGGGTGAAGGACACCTCAGGGGGGAGTACCATGGAGGAGGAGCTAGGTAAAGCTCCACCTGCTTTTACGTTGTATTCCCAGCAGCGTTGTTTTGCCATGCTGATAGATAACTGACTCACTTTGCATTTCCCATTTGCATGCCATGGTAATGGCATATTCATGATTCCCGTGAACTCCGATGTTTTATGAAACAATAGTAACACAATTTCTTTGGAACGGATGCTTTTGTTTGTGCCAAACCACTCAGACGGTGAAGCATTTTATAGTACAGTTTACATTTTCTATGATAACTTTGGGTGATCGTCTAAACCCTTTGTTGTCCAACGACAAACAGAGCAGAGATATCAGCTTCTCACCAGAGACCATTTGTAAGGTGTTGAGTGTCATCCACATTCACACCTGCGTGGCGCTAGAATGCAATGTCACAAAATACTAAATGCAATACATTCATTAATAGGTTTGAGGGTCTGGTTTTCATGTTTGTGAGTCTTTTCAATTAAGAGAATGTTGTTTATTTATTTTTCATATAATGGATGAGAAATGTGTAAAATTCCAACAATGTGAATGTAGTTATGCATTATGAAACCCATGTTGTAAAAGCCCCTGGCCAATGGGAATACTGAACGTCTGTTGTCACAGAACAGATCAAGCCACAGCACATTGTGGGCGAGGACAGTACGGACAACGAGGACGAGCCTCACCAAGGTGAGAAAACGCTCGCTGCATTTAGAAAAGGTGTGAACCCCTCAAAACACTCTGTACAGTGAAGGGTTCCCTTTTCTTTTAAAGTGTCATAAATGTAGATTTGTCTTTGGTCAATAGAATGTGAAAATGATAAATGTTTATTCAGTCATGGAAGTTGATGGAAGTTACAAGTAGATTATCAAGACCGGTTTTACCAGTAAATGTTTGTGGTTCACCAATTTCTTTACACACAAACAGTCTTTGTGTGTTAATAACAATAAGTAACATAATAAATTTTGTCTCAGTCTGATGTCATCGGTGTTTTAATGTGGGCCAAATAGCCTGAGAACATACAGGGAATAGATTGAAATAACACAGATGGAAAGTATGAAAGAAGGAGAGTAGAGGAGGAGGCATAGGTGGAGAAATAGGGGATGACCGGTAGAGTTTATTGTGAAACCGAGAAAGGGTGAAGATGCCAGTGAGCGTATCTCATGACACACATGATTAGACGAAGTCTCTACCTCGTCTAGGCTGGTCGAGCCTCATTGTTCCTTGCATAGTCCACACATGCTTTCAAATTGACACAGTGTTATAAATAGTTTACAGGAGCAATGCACATCAAATGAATTCCTTTGCTAATATTTCTTACTACGGCACATACTGACACGGTTTCACACCCGCTCAGGGAGGACTGCTGAATGGTGGGATTAGAGAGGGGGGAATGTGTGCAGATGAGGAATGCACACACCATGATATAGGCACTTCTTATCAGACGTTTATTTCCTATTTTTGGTTTCACCTGGGTGTGTTTTAGAACAAACTAACCAAGTGTATGTGGGCTTGTTTGACAACACACCAGAGACTGTAATGCTTCAGTGATATCTCATAATATATGTATTGTGAAGGTGGCAGTGAGAACCAGCAGGCAGAAGAGGAGTATCACCGCAAAGCTAAGGCCAGCTGGGGACAACGTATGATCACATCCCTCTTCAGTGAATCCGCAATATTCAACACACGAGAAGGCAGAGCTGGGAAGGTGCTCCATCTAACCTAATATGATCTGTTCTTTTATGAAAATTTACCTTTTCTGTGATGACAGGGGGCGCTATGACTCGCGGTCAAACCTACACGGCCACACTCCGTGCCCCATTTTATACAAATAATTCAAGTCAAAAGGACCCAAAATGTCCACCTGGAAAGTATTTTCTGTACCTTGAAAGTTTTGGACTTTTGACCCGTAGACCCAAATGACCCAACATTTGGTCCACATGCTCTCTAATAATGCCCGATCGTATGGAATAATCTTTATTTAGATTCTGTAGAAAATGGCCGAGTTATGGCCGATTTGTGCGGAAATACGATTATGCAAATGAGCCGCCATTATTCAACCAATCGCAAGTCCGCTTCAGAGAACCCCAGGGGCCTAACGTTTGGTGTGCCCATCAAGGACGTCCCCTTAGGTAATGTGGAAAGTCTCAGTTTCAAACTACGACTGTTGCAGGCGCTCACCGAGCTATTATTTAAAATGGAGGTCGCCATCAGGGGGCGCCATCAGGGGGCGCCATCAGGGGGCGCCATCAGGGGGCGCCATCAGGGGGCGCCATCAGGGGGCGCCATCAGGGGGCGCCATCAGGGGGCGCCATCAGGGGGCACCATCAGGGGGCGCCATCAGGGGGCGCCATCAGGGGGCGCCATCAGGGGGCGCCATCAGGGGGCGCCATCAGGGGGCGCCATCAGCGCCATTATTCAATCCATCGTGCTTCAAAGCGTGATTGTCTGCTTCAAATCGGCCCGGAGACTTGAAACTCATTAGCCTCGCTAGCATGCGCATGTCAGCATGCTCACGGGATGTTACGCGACGAGTCTAGACTAAACTAAAGTAAACTAAGGTAAACTAAGGTATACTAAATGTGGTCTTTTATAACACCATTATAATCCCTGTCAATCTAATATAATACAGGCAAATATAGCCTGATCTTGTCTAATCTAATCCAACATGTTTTCAAGAGCAGTGCTGTTAAATAGTGGGGATGTTTTGCGTCTCTTAAATGTTATGGGCCCATATTACCCATTAACCATTTTAAACGTGACCAATCAGCGTCCTGGTGTGTCTGTGTTCCCTCCACCCCTCCAGGTTCATAACTTCATGCTGGGCCTGGCCCTGAACGCCAGCATCCCCTACTCTCCCTTCAACGAGTTCCTCGGCAACACCGCCTCACCGGAGGATGAGGTGGACGCTGTCACCGGCAAGACCACGCTCTCTTGAGTCATCGCTTTTCCTTTGGGCTTTTTCTTTTTCACCACACCTTCTCCCCTGCACGTCACAGCAGCCACGTGAAAGAAAGCCATGTGTGACAAACTGAGTGGACTTACGAATGGGTCACTTTATTTTCCTAACTCTATAAGCGAGGTAGACAGAATATAAGAACAGAACAACAAGACCCGCTGGTACTAAATGTAGCAGGACATACAATCAAAAGTAGTAGTTGTAGTAGTGTGATTTTAGCACAATGGTTTTGTTTCTTCAATTTCCCTCTCAGGATTAAGAAAGGCTGATTTTATCTCAGGTGCTAGGTCATTTCAAAGTGATCCACTAAATGCTCCAGGTGTATAACTTGGCCTGAACTGTTCTCCCAGACCCTGATGAGTTTGTGCGCATCTACGAGCCTCTGGATGTGAAAAGCAAAAAGATCCACGTGGTGGACAGCGGTCTAACCTACAACCTCCCCTACCCCCTCATCCTGCGGCCTCAGCGGGGCGTCGACCTCATCATCTCCTTCGACTTCTCCGCGCGACCCAGCGACTCCAGCCCACCCTTTAAGGTTCTCACGCCTTTTACCGATGTTGTTCAGCTCAGGTTACCACAGTATCGCTGCACGCGTTCTCTTATCTTAGGCCCGAGGCTGTTTCGGGAAAGAGGCAAAATAAGGTTTTCCAATTCTAGAGTCCCATACGAAGCAGGCCAAAGAATACAGCCCCGCTCCATTCACGCTCTGTGTGCTTTGCTCTGTTAAAAGTAATGCGATCCTGTCTCTTTTTTGGGGGTTGCGCTAACATACATGAACTGCCATTCATGCTCTGTGTGCTTTGGGCTTAAGGGGAGAAAACTGAGCGGATGATATAAATCCATCAATCCGTAACTGTTTTCAGGAGCTCCTACTGGCAGAGAAGTGGGCTCGGATGAACAAGCTGCCTTTCCCCAAGATCGATCCCAAGGTTCTGGACCGCGAGGGTCTGAAAGAATGCTACGTCTTCAAGCCTCGGAAGGGGGAGAGGAATTGCCCCACGGTGATCCACTTTGTCCTGGTCAACATCAACTTCAGAGAATTCAAGGCACCTGGTAAGTTTCACATGAGCTATGGAAATGTCAACGTGTACGTGTGGGGAAAATGTGGAAATTTGGGGCAGCGGAAATAATTATTCTACCGCTGATGCATGGCCTTCTGATGCCGGTATCTCACTTTATTTGGTCACTGCATTCCTCGTTGGTCGATCATGGAGGTTACATAGCGAAAGTAATGTGTATGTATATACTTGTATGTGTATACTTGTATATACGTGTGTGTGTGTGTGTGAGAGTGTGTGTGTGTGTGTGTGTGTGTGTGTGTGTGTGTGTGTGTGTGTGTGTGTGTGTGTGCGTGTGTGTGTGTGTGTGTGTGCGTTTGTGTTTGGTGTCAGTGTCTGGCGAGGTGCACTGGAGAAAAATCTCACTGCACTGTGGATAAACATATCATAAATCATCATAATTCAAAGACAGACCAAGGGCCTACAGCTCTTCTTCCTAGTGTAGGAAAGCAAGGAATGCTGCAATGAGGTATGCTTTTTCCTCACACTATATCTTCCCTATCACAATCTTGAAAAATGTAATAGTATTTCAATAATAATCCTATTAAACTGACAAAAATATGTTTGCGGTGATGAGGTGCAGATGTGAAAATTAAAGCTAGCGAAAAATCTCTTGTATTTCCTTCCTTCCTTCCTTCCTTCCCAAGTTATTTTTCATTAAATAAGGACAGACATGGGATATTGATCATTTTAACATCCAGTAATTTATGATTATGTTTTACTGGAAGGAAACGATTCAGTTTACACACAGGATTCCCTTTCATGACAAAATTGCCAGTCCATAGTTGGTCACAGGTCCCTCCCGCCCTCACTCCCTCCCGCCCACACTCCCTCCCGCCCACACTCCCTCCCTCCCACACTCCCTCCCGCCCACACTCCCTCCCGCCCACACTCCCTCCCGCCCACACTCCCTCCCTCCCACACTCCCTCCCTCCCACACTCCCTCCCTCCCACACTCCCTCCCTCCCTCGTTTTCATCTCTGTTTCAATCACTACAGCACATTTTAATCCTTAACATAGCCCAGGGTCAATGCTGTGTCAGCAACACAATTAAATGAATTTCCCTGTAGCATTGCATGGCTAAATTTGATTTATAAGTCGTTTACTTCTGCCATGGAGGTTATGTTTTCAAAATGTTACCTAATGTAATGACTAAGCCTAACCTCTCAGCATTGATAACATTGTTTTTTGATCTGGTCACCATGCCCTTCCGCGCGCGTGCGTGCGTGTGTGTGTATGTGTGTGTGTGTGTGTGTGTGTGTGTGTGTGTGTGTGTGTCTTTGTGTATGTGTGTTTGTGTGCAGGATATCTACAAATGTTTAGCAGAGATTTGCACCAAGTTTGGTGGCTATGTTGTCTATGGGTCAAGAAAGTGGTTCATTTTTCATGGCAATCGGGCAGTCGGCCAGAAGGGTGTGTGGCAGTGGGCGTGTCACTTTGAGCTTGATACCTCCGAAGGTTGAGCACAAAGTTGCTCTGAATTTGGTGAGCAGGTTGGTTATGGGCCAAGTAAGACGTTTTTAACTTTTCACACCGGTAAAGATGACCCTGAAAGGTTTTTCAAGGGGTCATGATGATTTTTGGGTGACCTCGCCCACCTCCTGTTTTCTTGAAAGTCTCTAAAGGGGTCCTTGTGGGGTCATAGGACTCAGAGCAGCTAATTGGCTTCCTCCAAGGGTCCCAACATTTCCCAAGGATATTAACGTGCTCTTAACTGTGCACCATACACTCGAATTGTTGGTCGTTTCTTTTTTTAAAATGATACACTCTGTTTCGCTCTCGTTTCTACTTAAAGGAGTCCCCAGAGAGACTGAGAAAGAAAAGGAATATTCCGACTTTGACATCTTCGACGACCCGGAGACGCCTTACTCCACGTTCAACTTCCAGTACTCCAATCGGGCCTTCACTCAGCTCCACGACCTCATGGAGTTCAATACGCTCAACAACCTGGAGGTCAGTGGGCTGATCTCCCCGTGCCATCTACTTAGTGGAGGTGCATGCAGACACACCTGCTGCAGATGCACGCAGATGGTTCCCTTAAGACAGCACGGAGAGAGAGATCCTCATTGTGTCATAACAATACAAAGAAATGGGGACTAATGTGTTTGATAATAATGACGACGAGGAAGAGGAGGAGGAAAAGGACGAGGAGGATGAACAGAGAAAAGTTGTATCTTCCGTGAAATTCTGGTGTACAATCTCAATACGCTAATGGCGGTCGATATTTACTAGCAGTCCAAAATAAAAGGGCTGTGTGTGAAGTACACACACTCACACATACAGGTTTGCCTGTATTCAAAGTAGTTGTCATTTGTGTGACCTTCATTTGTGTGCTATATATATATATATCCCTGTTCCTTCCCACATAATGACACCATGGTAGCAGGTTACAGGGCTTGGCCTGTCACAGGAGCTTGTGTGAAAGTGGTTTAACGCAGCTGTGGGTTCCGTATTCCCCAGTAGAACGTGCTCAGTGTTAGTACAGTGTGCTGTTGGCCACAAATATAACCTTTACACAGGAAGCAACACAAAGGGGATTAAGGTAAAACAACCGGCTGAATCTCCCTGTTATGCTGTGTTTTGTTCAGTAAGGCGACAAATAGAAGACACGTCCCATTTCTACACGTCCATCCGGCTTTTTGTTTGTGGTATAAATAGAACTACTTTAATAAAGATACACCATCCATGAAGGGAGAATGAACCAACACATGAAACACAAACAAACACGCACACACATGTCTATTATGTCTCTGTGTATGAGCGTGCCTAGTGTTTACTACACAGTGACACCTTGTGTTTTCCAACTCCAGGTGATAAAGGAGGCGATAAAGGAGAGCATCGCGTACAGGAAGGAGAGCCCTGCTCGCTGCGCTGTCTCCCTTTCCCTGAACGAGATCCACAACAAGAAGTTCCTCAAGCGGGATGCGCTGTCTAAAACTCTGCAGTGACCCCGGAGCATGGCATTGTGGGTGAAATTTGCGATGAGTGATGAGCGCCTGAGTGATACTTGTCTAATAGTGTCCTACGTTTAGTATTTTCGTTTTGGAAAATGTGATCACTTTGTACAACTTTTTCTGTGTAAAATGTGAATCTGCAGGGCCTGAGGTATAACGAGGTATATCAGCCAGTCTGCCTTTCTCTTCGGTATAACTTTCCGTTTCCTAAACAAGTTCATAACATGCTGGATGAGTCATCTAAACATGCAAAGCAGTTTAAAACATGCAAGAGGAGTCCCTTTTACCCCGGGGGTTTGTTTGATGGCAACCCCTAAACACACCAAGAGCAACTTAGCGAAATACCTCAAACATCTCAATGATGTTTACTCACCTAAAGCAAAGGAGTGCTCCTCTCTCCCTCTCACCCCCCCCCCCCCCGCCTTTAACTGTTGGGTGTGTCTCTCATTATAAAGCCAATGTTTTATGAAACACAACAAGAAAACATAGCAACAGTCCCCTTTCACTTTTTTTCTGCTTCTTTCACTCCTGTACCGTAGTCTGTCTCTCTCTGTGGGGGGGGTGGTAGTGTAGGGTGATCGTGGGGAGTAGGGGTGGGGGGGTGATAGTGTAGGGTGATCGTGGGGAGTAGGGGTGATAGTGTAGGGTGATCGTGGGGAGTAGGGGTGGGGGGGTGATAGTGTAGGGTGATCGTGGGGAGTAGGGGTGGGGGGGTGATAGTGTAGGGTGATCGTGGGGAGTAGGGGTGGGGGGGTGATAGTGTAGGGTGATCGTGGGGAGTAGGGTGGGCGGTGGGGGGGTGATAGTGTAGGGTGATCGTGGGGAGTAGGGGTGGGGCGGTGGGGGGGTGATAGTGTAGGGTGATCGTGGGGAGTAGGGGTGTGGGTGGGGGGGGGGTGTGTGGTGGGGTGGGTGAGAGGTGGAATGTGTGGCGTGACTTGGTGTTTTGAATATGGCGTCTCAAAGACGAGGACGAAGGGGGGATTTTGTACACGTCCGCGTCGAGGCGTGGAATCTGACACCCTACACCTTTACCTGCGGGTGCACAGGGCGAGTGGTGGAACTTTACACCCTGGCGGTAGTTCAAAAGGTGTTTGGTAGAGGACAGACGATATGCAGCTTGGCTGTTTAGAGTTGTGATATTTCACCACATTATTCAAAGTCTCTTGCTTTTTTTTAGGAAACTGACCATCATTTTGTTTCACTGTAAATCTGTGTTTAACTCAAACATTACTCATCAGCATAAGAAAATCTCAGAGGGAGCTGTTCTGATGATAATATGAGTCAGAAAATGTGATCATATGTTTTTAGCTGTATTGGAATTTGTATTTGTTTCATTTGTTTGTTTACGGAGATGCTATTAAGGTGTTTGAATAAAGGAGGCCATGTTGTATACGGTGAACACAGGGATACATTTTCTTCTCTTTTCTACGTTCAATTATAGCACTTACATCCCATTAGATGTAAGTGAATGTAAATTAATCTTGTATAAGCACATTGAATTAAAAGCAATATTCAAAATACCACAAAATACAACTGCTCAAGGTTTTATAACTTGCTTTGCAACAATTCTGAAGTCCTATGAATAGTAGCCTGTGTAACAAATATTGTATTGTAATGTAACGTGACACACACACATCATACACATGTAACCAAGAGTCTCCTTTGATGTGTACAAGAAGTGCTGAGATATTTTACTTGATTAGATATTTCACTGAACCACACACACACACACACACACACACACACACACACACACACACACACACACACGTCTTTACTGAAGCAGCTTCGTTTCCACACTGCCACCCAGAGTGGCGACTTTTCCAGTCAATCGTTCATAGCAAAGTGCTAATTAGGATACTTTGCTTTGGTGCGATTCTACGTAGGGTCATGTATGTACCCGCATGCTCGTCTTTGATTGGGCTGAGTCACACACATAGCGCAAATGCTTCAGATGACACTCACGGTGAATGCACGCAACTGTGGACATAGTGCCCGCAAGCACGCGTGTGTGTGTGTGTGTGTGTGTGTGTGTGTGTGTGTGTGTGTGTGTGTGTGTGTGTGTGTGTGTGTGTGTGTGTGTGTGTGTGTGTGTGTGTGTGTGTTTCAACGTGTGAGCAACGTGTCCAGTGAGCAACCCTTGCACACACTAGTGACTCGGGCCGGAACAGGTGTGCCTCAGACATGGGTAGGCCACAAAGTCAGACCCTGATGGGAAATAATACAACGTTCGTTTTAGACTCTCTTCTTCCGAAAGCAACGTAAGCAGTCTAGACACATGCTCAGGAAAATCTGTTTCAAGCCCGTCATTTCATCCTCGGGTTGAGAGGGAAAAAGAGAAGGATTACAGGGCTGCAAAATGGGATCAAAGCTATTTTTATTTTCTGATAAAACAATTGAGTTTCGACCCAACTGTCGGCGTTTAAAAAAAATAAGATTAGTATGGTTTTCATTAGCTTAGTGAACTTTTCCTCCGAAATGACGACGTCATGGGGCGTAAGTGGATCCTGGTGTCTTATCAGACCAGCGGCCGATGTGGAGTTCATCTCTTAAAAAACCCCAGCGTCATCCTCGTCCATGAGACGCACCTTTTTGAGACGCAGCTCGTATAAAGCGCCGGTGTGTAGGGGCGTGTCCCCTCGGTCTGGGCGGCGGTTCACTTCTAGTATGACGCCACGGTGTGTGGCGCATTTCATACACCATCTCTTGTTATAACGCTCACAACAGTTACACAACGACGGCACTAAAGGAGTATCATAAAGTTGGCGTGGGTCCTAACCATGGGGATAATACGCTCCCGTCTTCCCTAAAACTCTCTGCCCAAAACGCTTTTTGAAAAATCTCCCAGTGTTTGAATTCCAGCTGAAACAGTGGCTCATTGGCTCTTAAAGCGTTCACACACACACACACACACACACACACACACACACACACACACACACACACACACACACACACACACACACACACACACACACACACACACACACACACACACACACGCTTGCAGCAGTAAATGGTAGCCACTAGCACTACAGATCATCATTGAAGGCCACGTTTTGTCTCTCACCATGTATCTACATTCCAATGTGTGTGTGTGTGTGTGTGTGTGTGTGTGTGTGTGTGTGTGTGTGTGTGTGTGTGTGTGTGTGTGTGTGTGTGTGTGTGTGTGTGTGTGTGTGTGTGTGTGTGTGTGTGTGTGTGTGTGTGTGTGTGTGTGTTGCAGGCTCAGACTTCCTGAAGTGCGCTGCTTCACTCTGATCCATTTCTTAGGTTTGGTCGCCCTCTGCTGGCCGAAGTCAGAGCCTACAGCAGGCAGAGGCTTGTAATTACGCACGCTGAACGCGGTGTGGCGAGGTGTATGCGGAAGTAAAGGACAGGAAAGGAAGCTGCCAACAGAGAAGACTACCGAAGGCCGAACTCGAGCTGTAATTCTACAATTGTAATCAAGAGAACACATTTAGACCGACCAAAATGTCGAAGAATACAGTGTCCGATCGCTTCAGGCGAGTAGACGTGGATGAATACGACGAGAACAAATTTGTTGACGAAGAGGACGGAGGCGAGAACCAGCTGGGTCCTGACGAGGCAGAGGTGGATTCGCTGATCAGACAATATCCTTTCAAATATGAATGAATGTGTTCCACATACATAGGCCTATGTGCAAAAAATGGAGCGGAGTTATGATGTATATGAACCCTAGCTCCGTCTGCACATCCTCCGACTGGCTCTGCGAGGCCATCGCTGTTCAGACTTGTCGTCTAGACGCATTCCTGAGATGGTTGATTATCAGCGGAGAGGAATTGACCTTTACATAGAAGGTATCTGCACTTTAAATGAGTACCATTTCAAGGTTAATAGAAAGAAACAAGCTGGGGGGCCAAGAGAACAAGCCCTTCACTGTGCACGGCCCTGGTCCAATGAGGAAGTGCAAGCAACTCAGTTCCTCCAAAGTAAGAAGCCCAATGCCCCGCATCATCAATGTTCATGAGCTACTTTCAGCCACCACAGGACCAGGCCTGTTGCTCCGGTGTTGAGAACAATTTTGTAATACTGTGATTATAAGCGATTTTAGTTCAAAAACGGCGACGACTCGAGAGGATTATGCATGCATTGCAGTTCCCCCCTTCGATGTGCTTTTGCTCATGGCAGAGAGTTGTCTTCCTTAACGTTTTTTTCCACAGGAAATCTTATGGAAGCACTGCAGGCCGTGTTGAAAAACCCACCCATCAACACCAAGAACCAGAACGTCAAGGTATGTCTGTGTGGCGCAACACACTCATTCGCCTGAAGGTGTTCAAAATGTCCCAAGGTTTAACGTGGGACGTTTTGTAGTGGAAATAAGGGGAGAGGAGGAGTTTATCCCTTGACACCTCATCCTCATCATCCTCTCCTCGTTTCTGACCAGGAGCGGGCGGAAGGTCTTGTTCTCAAGGTGCTCAGCTCCTTCAAGAGCAGTGACATCGAGAAGGGGGTGCAGTCACTGGACAAGAACGGCGTGGACCTGCTGATGAAGTACATCTACAAGGGCTTCGAGAGGCCGTCCGAGAACAGCAGCGCTGTGCTGCTGCAGTGGCACGAGAAGGTACAGGAAAGGCCGGTCACCTCTCAGTGAAACCAATCAAACAAATAATCTGTTCTGCTGGATAGTCATTTGGATGCTTTGGCCAAAACTGACACCAGAGCAGCCCAACCTAAAAGGGTTTCTTTCTCCCCTTGTCTGCTCGCAGGCTCTCTCCGCAGGGGGCGTGGGCTGCATCGTCAGGGTGCTGACTGCGAGGAAGACTGTGTAACTGAAGAGGAAGAGGAAGCGGAACATGCCATGCCAGTGAAATATGAAGGCAGCCAGGTTCTTGTTGTATTCAAATGGACGTCACAGGAAAAATAAATAAAAATAACATAAAAAAGAAAAAATGGCACCAAATTGACCCGGGTGAGAGCTATAAGAAGACTAATTCAATTAACTCAGTTAAATGATCGAAATGAATTGGTCTTCATCTTAACAAAGGATGAGTTGAAAACCCCCCTGGATGCTTTAAGGGGGGAACGTGTTGTGTTCTGCAGAAGGTGCCACCAACTCCACCGTTCATATCCTCAATCTGGACTCCCTGTCACCCATCACTGCTGAACGGCTGAAAAGCTTTATTACATTGACCCCTAAGCAACACAAACGTACGTCTGTTCACACACGGGCTTTGATTCTCTTGGTAGGAGGCACGCGTTCGCTCTCTCTCGTATCCGTGGGCACAGAGCCACTTCCCTGACAGAACTCAAAGCTGATTCTATCTTCCTCTATTGCTTATTTCTTCTCTCATTTCGCTCCTTATAACCCTGGCATGTGGGCGGGGGGGGGGTCTCCTGAAAAAGTAGTCCCACTGATGGAACAATGGGGGGGTGAGGGGTGGTTAGTCTGCTCTCGTGGGGGATTACTAACCTAGTCTACCACCGCCTGGCCTGCTTTCCACGGCCACTCATTAATCCTACTTTATTACTGCTCCTAAGAGAGACCCCCCCCCCCCCCCCCAAAAAACACACACACACACAGAGCATAGAACTTAACCGTTCATATGAGTGTCTTTTTTTTGCTCTTGTATTTCCTGGCAATATGCTGTCGCATGAATCCTGTCACGGTTTATTAAGTATTCTTTAGCCATCTTGATCTATATTTTTTAAAGGAAAGACTAATTGGGATTACCCTGCATCCCAACACGTGTACACACACACACACACACACATATGCCTTGATTGCTGTGTGTGTATTCATTTCACAATTCTAGATGGTAATTATTTGGTTAATTGCTGTGGATTTAAATTGAGTACAATCCAGTCTAGTATGTGAATATGGCTTGTTTCATGTATGTGTTGTATTCTGTCTACAACATAAAGAGTTAGTTTCTTGTCTTTTTAAATGCTCTTAAGATCCCATCTGTCATGGAAGCATACTTGTAATAATCTGCACAGATTCCCTTCTTGTTCCTGCTGGAGACACATCTTAGTTTCCCTGTCTCTTCAGGTGCTTCTTTGGCCAAATGGGTTCTTTTGCTTTGGTGTTGATGAACAACAATTCATGCTACTAGAAATTTAATTTCACCATTACTTTCGGTCCCAACTCATTGCAAATTCACTTCCAAAGGAGATGACCTTGGACTAGTTCATAATGCTTCATCAACATGTGTAAATTACTTTCAAAAGTATATTTTAGAACCAGTAATGGTTAGGTGCCACATGGGTGAATACTTAAATCAGTGGCAATACATACAGATGTTAGATACCTTTTTCAATGCAGTAGTATTGCACATTATTGTGAAGGGCGGCAAAACATTTTTAAATGTGCGATGTGTACTTTTGTTAATCTGATATTTTCAATCTGTGTGTACATCTAGCAGGTGATGAATAGCATGGTGGAAAATACTGATGTACAAACTGCCTTATTTCTTTTTTTATGTTTATGCTTTTCTGACAAAACAATAAAAAGTATTAAAGCTCATGTGTGTGTATGTTGAACAAACTAATGTTGGCATTTAAGATTTATAGCGTTTAAAATGTGCAACTGTTTTAATGTAAAAGCAATACAGGCACCATTTTCAATTGGAGTGTTTTTCTTTTATAAAAAAAAAGTGGATACAGTACATTATAGCAATACATTATAAGCAAACACTATATACAAATACAAAACATCTTGGTAATTCGCTGCTGATGGAATATGAAGGCACATGAATGAATCCACTCTTAGGTGTTTCTCTTATTGGACTAAACCTAGATTACCTGAGGATATGTGCATTTCCTTTTGCAAAGGTGTGAGCACATATAGCTTTGGGAACCAATGAACACGAAATGTAGTGATTATTTGATTACTAACTAACCAGGGCTGCCTGATTGAGTGTTGTATTGCCATGTTCAAGCACATCCAAATAAGTTAATAATATCAGTAATAGGTAGATGTAAAATATAGGTATTCGCATCGATGTGAGGCAGGGAGGAGCCTACAGTCAATGGTGCGCACCAATAGACTGAGAGCAGTCTTAGGGCAGCCAATCAGAACTCATGTTTAAGGGTGGGGCCACGTTAGATAAGGCAATCCTGCGGGAGAAGTGTGAGATGGGGTGGTTCCTGATTCTGTTTCACTCCAAACGTCCAGAGTGCTTCTGCTCCGTGTGGCGGCAAAGGACAGCGCCCACGTTCAGACTACTGTGCTGAAGCCTCCCACTGGCCCATCTCTTACTCTCTGACGTTGCACTCAAAGTATTTCTTTTTCTAAACCACACACACCTGCTCACTGGCATGCATGCACACACACACACTTGTCACTCAGTGATGCTGCTCTCTCCCCCCCTCTCTCTCTCTCCCCCCTCCCCTCCCTCCCCCCCTCCTCCTCCTCCTCTTCCCCCCCCCCCCTCCTCCTCCTCCTCCTCTTCCTCCCCCCCCCCCCCCGGTGCTCTCAGTAGGGGTAGGCGGAGACGGCGATGTACACGATGAAGGTGGTCTGGTACTCTTCCCCACCCCCCTCCTCCTCCTCCTCCTCCTCCTCCTCCTCCTCTTCCCCCCCCCCCTCCTCCTCCTCCTCCCCTCCTCCTCCTCCTCCCCCCCCCCCCTCCTCCTCCTCCTCCTCCCCCCCCCCCCCCCCCCCGGTGCGCTCAGTAGGGGTAGGCGGAGACGGCGATGTACACGATGAAGGTGGTCTGGTACTCGATGGCGCCGTCCTGACTGAAGGAGAGCGCGCGCACCCGCATGCGGTAGGAGCGCGCCTCGCGCAGCGCCCGCGTGGTGAACAGCACCCCCTTCAGGTGCTCGTCGCGCAGGGCAAAGGGCGAGGGCGAGGCGGCGGCGGGGGCGGGGTCCTCGCCCACCTCCAGGAAGGTGGTGCGCGGGTGCATGACGCCCTCCTGCGTGTACGCCGCCAGCCGGATCAGGTCCTGGCCGGCGGCGATGCCGGAGGGCAGCGACAGCAGCTTGTACTCCAGGGCGTACGGGCTCAGGGCGCACTCCAGGTCGTTGGGCGGGCACCTCTTCAGGCAGAAGCTAGGGATGGAAGGGGGGGGGGGGGGGGGGCGTCCAATGCACAGGGTTCAAAGCACGCGTCAAAATGGCACTTATTGCATGCCAGTTGTCTTCAATGACAAAGAAATGGTTGCAAACGGTGCACGTGGAAAAAGATAAATTCTAACTTAAAAGGTGGGTACGATTTGAGAGTTGTGAAGAGAGAAAGTGGAAACTAGCGGAAGCGTGCATGATTTTGAAAAGGAACCCCCCTCCCCCCCAAAAAAAACCTCCCTCACTGCGCACTCCCCATTTCAACATTTCCCCACCATTGAGATGATAACACTGTGTACCCGAACCAATCAGGGAAGAGATGGCCTGATTGGCCAGAAATGAGCTGGGAGCGGTCTAAACTCTGAACTGGCTCACACAGAGACCGAAATGAGCTGGGAGCGGTCTAAACTCTGAAGTGGCTCACACAGAGACAGAAATGAGCTGGGAGCGATCTAAACTCTGAACTGGCTCACACAGAGACCGAAATGAGCTGGGAGCGGTCTAAACTCTGAACTGGCTCACACAGAGACAGAAATGAGCTGGGAGCGGTCTAAACTCTGAACTGGCTCACATCGAGACAGAAATTAGCTGGGAGCGATCTAAACTCTGAACTGGCTCACATAGAGACAGAAATGAGCTGGGAGCGATCTAAACTGAACTGGCTCACACAGAGACAGAAATGAGCTGGGAGCGGTCTAAACTCTGAACTGGCTCACACAGAGACAGGCGCAGTCAACTCGAAAAAGACACTCAACGCATTTCACTCACTAACAGCAGACGGATGGTTACGCAAAGTCTCACTAACTCATCTGATACTTTGTGCGCCTTTGAGGAACACGTCACAGGCTCGCTGTGCGAGAGCGTGTAATGTGTAGGTGTCCGGGATTACGGAAAAGGCCAATTATTGGGTGTCTTCAAAGAGAAGCAAATGAGTCACCCCTATGAGTGAAAAGTCTATATTGTTTAGAAGCTTTCTAATGACATGATGTGTCACATTGTTGGGTTCACTGTGGGCCAGGGTGTGTGTGAGCGCCAGGGAAGTCCTTCGTGCGGCTCTATAGAGTTTACCTTGTGGCCGGATCTCTCTGGTAGTTGGGCGGACAAGGCGTGTCGATGCACTGGTAACTTCCTCTCGCGTTGAAGCACATCCTGTTGACGCCACACTGGATGTTCTGCTCCAGGCACTCATCAATATCTATGGACACGACAAACATTTACAAGATAATAGGCCAATATTATGACCACAATTCCATGACGAATCTGGGTACGTTTTCAGGACACTGACACATTCTGTTCAGCAGCATTATGTTCTCTATGGCGGTCATACGACCTATCTGGTCGAAGTCTGATAGGGGACAGAGCTAGACTCACTTATGTCATCCAGAAGACATCCGTGTTTGGCTGTTTGAATTCCCCGTTTGTCGACTACATTGTGTAATGCATGCCCTTGTGTTAATGACCGGGGACTATTGAACAGTGAGTCAATGTAACATGATCTCACTGAAGAATGTGGAAACATCACGGGTAAACAAACAGCAGATTGCTGCAGCTGTGTGACGGACCAAACGGTGACGAACGAGAGCAGACGGGGTGCAGCCTCCTCCTCCTCACCTTGACAGGTCTTGCTGTTGGGCTTGAGGCGGTAGCCGGCAGGACAGAGACAGCGGTGGCTCCCAGCGGTGTTCACACACTCGTGCTGGCAGGCGTCCCGCACCTCACACTCATTGATGTCTGCACGCACGCACACACACACACACACACACACACACACACACACACACACACACACACACACACACACACACACACACACACACACACACACACACACACACACACACACACACACACACACACACACACACACACACACACACACACAAAGAAGAAGACAGTAAGCATTTGACATTGCGCGTTGAGCAACAGGAAGTGACTGAGGCGCTCCTCCTCTGTGGCCCCTCTGTGGCCCCTCTGTGCTGCGTTACCTAAGCAGTGACCGGCCCTGGGCTCAAACCCCTGCGGACAGCGGGCGGAGGCCAACCGCGCACCGTCAGCTCTGCGCCTGCGGGCGCGGCCGGGACCCCGCCCCTTTACCGCGAGGCTGTGGAAGCTCTGTGAGGCGAGGCTGTGGTACAGGCGCCCCGGGGACGACCGCGAGGCTCGGTAGCCGTACGAGTAGCTCTCGTAGCTGGGCAGCCGCTCCAGGCCGGCGCAGGACTTGCCGTCCCCCAGCAGGTGGCGCCCCGGCGGGCAGCTGCACCTGAAGCTGCCTGGGGTGTTGGTGCACGTGTGGGCGCAGGGCTGAGGCAGCCACGCACACTCATTGATGTCTTGAGGCAAGAGAAACCATCACCAGATACCAGCACCAGAGACCAGCACCAGACCAGAACCAGAGACCAGCACCAGACCAGAGGCCAGCACCAGACCAGAACCAGAGACCAGCACCAGACCAGAGGCCAGCACCAGACCAGAACCAGAGACCAGCACCAGACCAGAGACCAGCACCAGACCAGAACCAGAGACCAGCACCAGACCAGGACAAGAGAGGAGAACAGAAGAAACAAATAGAGGAATTCGACAGAATGAGTAGAAGATGGGATGAATAAGGAAGTGTCGAAGATGAAAAGGGGAGGGATGGGGGAGACAAAAGATTGGGTATATGTCAATCACCCTGTTGTCTGACAATACATTTAATATCCGAAAGAAAGAAATGTATTGCAAATATAAATATATGGGATAAGATATGACAGAGGTCAAATATGTTGCTTTGAAGATTAAATCACTGAATCCATCACAATCAATAGTTTAATATTTGATTTTTTAAAGTAAAATAAATTGAACAGACAAAATGTATGTTGTGCATATGAATCACATTCAGACAGACATCAATGGCCAGCGTTAAAGATGCCATTAAAAAGCAGAACAATACCAAGAGGTAGCCAGAGCCCAAAGTGGAAGATCAAAGGTCAAAATTGGAAAAGGTGAAAGGCAGTGAGAGGGATAACAGAGTACAGAGAGGGGTACTAAGTAACAGAGAGGGGTGAGGGGTGGTCTTTAGGTACAGTGCTGGTCTTGTGTTCGTGGATGTCTTTCAGAGAACCATGTCTTCTGACTCTCGTTTCTCTGCGATCCCTTCCCACTCTCTTAACCCATGCATGTTGACACGATGACCAGATACACCAGGTAGCACCTCAGCACCAACACAATGCTCTGGAACCCCAAGCACCATGTGTTCCCACTAAGGAGCGTCTTTGATTGCACATTCATTTAGTTAGTTGAGGCTTTTTTGTGTGCAAGCTGTTGGCAGAACAGGAAGTGAGAGCAGCAGGAGCAACAACAAACGGTGGGATTTATCTGAACCCACAGTCCTGGATTGATGCCTTGTTGACATTTACGTATTGTCATACAGCTGACTCTGTGCCACACAGAGACTGTCCCAAACGGTGACAGGGCTAAACATTGACACGTGAAGCAGGGGGGGTCCATGAGGATGAGAGTGCTTGCCATGCATCAGTGACAGACTGCAGCTTTGACCTTTATAGCAGAGGCAGGTCAGAGAGAGAGAGAGGAAGAGAAGAAGCAAGGCAGCCACACACATGTGAGTTGTGAGGATGGATGGATGAATTTCATCATTCTGTGATTGTCTGAACTTGAACCTGATTAAAATTTCATCCCTGACTTTGAAACCTCAATTATTTCATTTATCAGATCACACACACATGCTTGATTTCACATAAATACAGTCCTTTTTTAAATATTCCTAAATACTGTGTGTGTGTGTGTGTGTGTGTGTGTGTGTGTGTGTGTGTGTGTGTGTGTGTGTGTGTGTGTGTGTGTGTGTGTGTGTGTGTGTGTGTGTGTGTGTGTGTGTGTGTGTGTGTGTGTGTGTGTGTGTGTGTGTGTGTGTGTGTGTGTGTGTGTGTGTGTGTGTGTGATTTTAGGATCCTCTATGAACGTGTTTTTGTGAGCATCTATGCCGGTGTGTGTGTGTGTGTGTGAGCATGCATGCAGGTGTGTGTGTGTGTGTGAGCATGCATGCAGGTGTGTTGTTGAGCAGGGTGTGGGGGCACCTACCGACACAGGGCAGGCCCACCCCCTGGGTGCGGTGTCCTCGTGGGCAGGCACAGTGGTAGCTGCCCCTGGTGTTCTCACAGACCTGGTTGTATCGGCACAGGTGGGTGCCTTCCCTGCACTCATCCATGTCTGCCATGCACAACACAAACAGGAATACACGTTGATACTGGTGAGGGCTGAACAGGTGAAGCCTTGAGCTAGAGACAGCGTAATGCTGAGCGATGGGAGCATCTCTGTCTATGAGTCTTGGTTTATTGCCTGGTTCAAAGTGTTTGAAAGACAAACGCGGCTGTCATCATATTTTGTGTTTATGTTTAAAAGTTTCAAGCATATGTATTTCTGAGTACATCCACATTAACAACACGGCGTCACATTTCCAATGATACCATCGTCATGAATGAGGTCACCACAGGTTATGCACACTGCGTTATAAGCTGATACATGCCACTAAGGAAGGGGGGGGGGCGGTGGTTAACAGGTTGAAGTTCACTCTCTATTCAGATGCAGAGCATGGAGTCAGGCGTTGCCATGGAGTCAGGCGTTGCCATGGAGTCAGGCGTTGCCAGGGTTCTGGAGGCTGAACACTCACCCACACACGTGCCGTTGAAGCTCTTGGTCGTCCCGTTGGGACAAAGGTCCGTGCAGGTGTAACCGCCCCGGGTGTTTTTACACTGCTGGTCTGAGCGGCACACCCTCTGCCTGCACTCATTCACATCTGGATGACACAGCAGGGTTACTCAGAGATGGACACACACCCTCTGCCTGCACTCATTCACATCTGGATGACACAGCAGGGTTACTCAGAGATGGACACACACCCTCTGCCTGCACTCATTCACATCTGGATGACACAGCAGGGTTACTCAGAGATGGACACACACCCTCTGCCTGCACTCATTCACATCTGGATGACACAGCAGGGTTACTCAGAGATGGACACACACCCTCTGCCTGCACTCATTCACATCTGGATGACACAGCAGGGTGGATGACATTCTGGTTACTCAGAGATGGACACACACACAGGATGTCGTGTTGGGATTGGAACATGTCTTGATCTGCTGGGGCAGGTTGTGCCCACATGTCCTCAAACCTTCCTGTAAGCATCCTTGAGCAAGACGCCCTAGCCACTACCTGCTCATTAAGGCCACACATCGGAATTCACTGTTGATCACTTTGGACCAAACGTCAGTTAATTACATTTCCAATGTCCATCCCTGTGATAACAGGAGGCTTACCTAAACAGCGTCTGTTCCTGAGATGGTAGCCAGGCTCGCAGGCACATCGGTAGCTACCGATGGTGTTCAGGCAGCGCTGATTGCACGGGTTGGACTCCTGACACTCGTTCACATCTGAACAAAGAACACATCAAACCAGATTAAAAGATTCAGATTAACACGTTGCAGTAAAAACCCTTTTTTTTCATTTGTTCATGACTCACTTAGCCTTTGACTTTATTGAAGGAACAGAACTCTTGGGTACCTGTACAACTCAGGCCATCTGTTGTTCTCCTGAAGCCCCGCCCACAGCGCATGACACATCGATACGAGCCAATGGTGTTCTCACAGTCCTGGCCGTCGTGGCACATGTGCCCGCCCAGGGAACACTCATCAATATCTGAGGAGGGGGAGAGAGAGGCAGAGTTTGATCAATAAACTCATACGGTAACTAGAGCTGACAGAGTCAAAATATGTAATGGCATGACAATGACATAGTATTTATTACAATGTTTAATATAATATTTGGATAATTTAAAATTCTGTGTGTGTGTGTGTGTGTGTGTGTGTGTGTGTGTGTGTGTGTGTGTGTGTGTGTGTGTGTGTGTGTGTGTGTGTGTGTGTGTGTACCCTGACAGGTCCTTCCGTCTGCGGAGATGGTGAGGCCCTGGGGACAGGAGCAGTAGTAGGTGCCGATGGCGTTGTGGCAGGCGTGAGAACAAGGGTTCCCTACCTCACACTCATTCTCATCTGGAGCACAGAGACCACATAATGTCACCACCAGACCACGGCGAGGGGAGCTGAATGCAGCAGATGTACTCAAACAACGACCACCTACCTGCACAGTATGGGCCAGCAGGGTCCAGGATGAAACCCTGAGGACACTGGTTGCTTCGATCACCTGGAGGCACGTGTACAAGTGATTATGAAGACACGTATGAGACAACAAATACACAGAGAATCAGTAGCAACATTAACAGCACTGTTACACTTTGTCCAGCTACGTTCAACGTTTCATGTTCACACTTTGCAACCTAAAGTGTGACCGCCACACGCTAATTTTAACCACAGGAAGGTTGACGCAATCTAAGCTTTGGGAGAAATTAAAACCAAAACACAAACTGGAAAAACATATAATATATGTGGCCAATTTAAGATATGCAGATATCTTATAACGCCATATGCAGACCATGTGATTTCAATGGTTATGAAACATCCAGATTTTACACCAGCTACTATGATAAAAAAGGGTATTCAAAATTACCCTTGGCTATAGCGGCATGGATGTGATACTCGAGCATCTCCTCCAGGGGGTGGTAGTGGGCCTTAATGGCAGAGGCATGCAGGGTCTCCACCAGGAAGGGCATCTTGCCCTTGGCCACGTCATAGGTGATGGTGTGGTTCCAGGAGTAGGGCACGCTCTCCCGGTCAACGCTGAATATGCGGGTGGACTGGGCATACACCTGGCCGGGCCGGGTCTGGATGTAGTCCTCCGTGTAGTCCTGAGAACACGTTTCATAGTTCACTATGTTACAGCGCACTTACATTCAGAGTCTGATTATAACTAACTGATCCAAACTCTTATGCATAAGGTGTTTTAAATAATGTCATTAACAAATCCTTTCCGTTTTTGGTTTGATAATCATTTGATTTCTTCACTAAGTGTTACTGATGTACCATTCCACAATGGTTTCAGCAAACGTAGTAGGACTCTTATTTTGCATTCCAGCACCTTGATGATGATGTCAAGCTGCGAGGGCAGCTGCAGAATGTGTCCGTTCACCACAATGTCCAATAGCATGGCTCCGTCAGAGTCCAGCCCCCTGGCGATGTGGGTCATCCTCAGGATCTCACCTGGCCAACATCCAATCCCAGTCAGCATCTTATGTAAGGACACTGCCAACAAATCAACGTCCGTCCGTCCGTCCGTCCGTCCGTCTCACCTGTCTGTCTGTCCTGTCTGTCTGTCTGTCTGTCTGTCTGTCTGTCTGTCTGGCTGTCTCACCTGTCTGGCTGTCTCACCTGTCTGGCTGTCTCACCTGTCTGGCTGTCTGTCTGTCTGTCTCACCTGTCTGTCTGTCTCACCTGTCTGTCTGTCTGTCTGTCTCACCTGTCTGTCTGTCTGTCTGTCTCACCTGTCTGTCTGTCTCACCTGTAGCAAACTCCACCTGCGTCTCCCGCCGGAAGAGCCCCCCGTCAGCGTGAAGCCGTTGACCGCCTCCCCGACTTCCTGTGCCGTGGTCCAGTATATCGGGTTCAGGATGGAGATCAGCTTCCTCATGGCTGGGCCTGGGGGGGTCAAAGGTCAGACAGAAGCTACGTTTTGGTTGATTAAATTGTTAATGAGTGTGTAGAGATACAGAACGAGAGTCCTTATGACCTCATGATAGGTGGTATAGACTGACCCAAGGTCCTCGGCACGTTGGTAATAGTGGCTTGTATGAACCGGCCTCCTGATTGGCTGTCAGAGATGGTGGCGTTTAGGATGGCGATGCCAAACTCGATGTCGTTGATGTTGCCGATGATGCTGCCCCGAGCCTTCTGGGGTCCGCCTGACCCGGGGGAGAGGGAACGCTGAATATAGCTTCACACACACTCTCACTAACACACACACACACACACACACACACACACACTCTCACTAACGCACACACACACTCACTAACACACACACTCTCACTAACGCACACACACACTCTCACTAACGCACAGACACACACACACACACACCCACTCTCACTAACGCACAGACACACACACACTCTCACTAACGCACACACACACACTCTCACTAACGCGCACACACACACACACACACACACACACACTCTCACTAACGCACAGACACACCCACTCTCACTAACGCACAGACACACACACACACTCACTTCACTAACGCACAGACACACACACACACTCACTCTCACACACACACACTCTCACTAACGCACAGACACACCCACACACTCTCACTAACGCACAGACACACCCACTCTCACTAACGCACAGACACACACACTCACTTACGCACAGACACTAACACACACACTCTCACACACACACACACTCTCACTAACGCACAGACACACCCACTCTAACTAACGCACAGACACACACTCACTTACGCACAGACACTAACACACACACACTCTCACTAACGCACAGACACACACACACACACACTCTCACTAACCATACACACACTCTCACTAACGCACACACACTCTCACTAACGCACACACACACTCACTAACGCACACACACGACATACCTGGGCATGCTTGAGTGTGACACCTGGACAGCTGGGAGACGTCACCTGGACAGGGTCGCCCCCCGTTGCCTGGAGACGGACTGTTACACAGTCGCACCCGCGTTCTCTCCCCACCCCCGCAGGAAGTGGAGCAGTCCTCCCACGGCTGCCACGAGCCCCAGTTACCGTCCACTGGAAGAGACGCTATTTACCTCACAGGTACTCACCTTGTCTGTCTATGTAGCTATGCCTCAATCAATCTTTCTCTGTCTCACACACACACAGCCCTAAGTACACTCGCCTGGGCAGTTGTCCGTGTTGCATCTCTGTATCTGTGTGTCCGCCCCTGCACATGCTCTGCCCCCGTTGGCCGGTCTGGGGTTGTCACATGTCCTGTGGCGACGTGCTTGGCCTCCGTCACAGGCTCTGCTGCAGCTGCCCCAGCTGCTCCACGGAGCCCAGTTTCCAGGGACTGGTGGAGAGGAGAGGATGTCAGAAATGTCTGCTGAAGGGGTGTCGTGTCTTCATCGGTCATAGCAGTGCGGGGCCCGTCCCAAACGCTCGGAGGGACAGACAGACAGACAGACAGACAGACAGACAGACAGACACTCCTCTAATTGCAGTTTGATTGTTGGCTATATCAAGCATTTCTCTGCATGTATTTTCATATTATAAGTCATCAAATGTGCTTACATATATAAGGGTTAGGCAGACTTTCAGATGCTGGACCTCTAATACAAGTGGGACACACACAACCCATGGCCTAGTGTATATCAGCAAACGGTTGGACTTTGTTCTAGCTAAATACACCAAACTGAGAATGTATTTCCTCAAAGCCCCTTCCCAAAAGTTGCCAATGACAACAAAGCTCCCAGTACAGCGGAAGCCAAGCAGAGAAGCCGGGTCTCACCCGGGCAGGGCTCGCTGTTGCAGAAGTCCATGTGCACGTCGTTGCCCTCGCACTGCCTGCCCCCATGCTGGGGGGCGGGGCTGGCGCAGAGGCGTGTCCTCTGCCTTGTCCCGCCCCCACAGGAAACCCCACAGGCTCCCCAGCTCACCCACGAGGACCACTTCCCGTCCACTGAAACACAAAGATGGGCTCTTTTTAGTTCAACAAAGTGAGCTACATGCCACCAGACTCACGCCAGCTTAGATCCGTGAAGGAGGCGTACTGCTCGCCTGCTTCCTGTGACGCCTACGATGAGTTACACTGCCTGCAACTTGCAATGATTTCTAAATTGTAATGTCTCAAGGTTTCGCTGCAAAGCAAAGACATTGAACAATGTGTATTGTTTTAGTTGCACGTGTCTTGTGTCCACTTCATCTGTCGATCACATCTATAGCGGCGTCATACTCCCTCGTGTCCGCAGCAGCTTGGCATTAAGACCCTTTAAGCCCTTCTTACCGGGACAGGGTCTCTCCTTGCAGACCTGGGTCTGAGCGTCCGGGCCGTAGCAACGCGGGCCGTCGAACGCCGGCGGGGGGCTGTTACAGAGGCGGAGCCTGCTCTGCGTGCCCTCCCCACAGGCCTCGCTGCAGGGGCTCCACGGCAACCAGGCCCCCCAGTTACCCGCCACTGTAGGGACACATGCATGGGGGAGAGTCAGTGGAGCCCAATGCTGTGACATCACATGCATGGGGGAGAGTCAGTGGAGCCCAATGCTGTGACATCACATGCATGGGGGAGAGTCAGTGGAGCCCAATGCTGTGACATCACATGCATGGGGGAGAGTCAGTGGAGCCCAATGCTGTGACATCACATGCATGGGGGAGAGTCAGTGGAGCCCAATGCTGTGACATCACATGCATGGGGGAGAGTCAGTGGAGCCCGATGCTGTGAATGCGTGCAGGCTGGTTGTACTGCAGACTAGCTGTGTATGCATCTTGAGCACAAAATTTAATGTTTTTTTAAAATTAATTTAATTTTAAATTTTCTGTCGCTCTGTACAAAATCATTGAAATACTTGACTAACAACTAATATTAACACTATGTTGTGTGTGTGTGTCTGGTGGGCAGCTGAAGAGAGGACCACTGACCAGGGCAGGGTCTGACGCTACACATGATGGCCTCCACAGCCCTGCCCTCGCAGACAGCGCCCCCGTGCCGAGCAGGAGGGCTATTGCAGCTCCGCACCCGCGTCCTGTTGCCCTGGCCGCAGGTTCGAGAGCACTCCTCCCAGGTGGACCACTCAGACCAACTGCCGTCCACTGATGGCAGAGAGAGGGACTGTGAACACACACACACACACACACACACACACACACACACACACACACACACACACACACACACACACACACACACACACACACACACACACACACACACACACACACACACACACACACACACACACACACACACACACACACACACACACACACCTGGGCAGGGCTTTCCCTGACAGCGGCGTGTCTCTGAGTCCAGCCCTGTGCAGTGGCGCCCCCCGTTGGCAGGGAGGGGTTTGTTGCATTGCCTCAGCCTCTTCTGGGCCCCGACGCCGCAGGACATGCTACAGGGGCCCCACTGCATCCACTCTGCGAAGCCACCGTGCACTGCAACCGTTCACGGACACGGCAAACATTTTAAACCGCTGCGTGAAGCCCAAAGCACAATCATCCTGCACAAACACCTCTTCACATCACGTCTACCACGACGAGACCACGTGCTCCGGGCTCCAGAGGGGAAGAATGGCCCCACGCATCATCAGCTCTCCGTCAGCACGAAGTGGACAGAGACGCATTACCGTTGACTCAAACACAGTGGCCTTAAAGGGCCTGTATTTGACCACCATTAGCTATGAGCCCCCCACGTCACTCAGGGGGAGGGGGGTCTACCACGAAGCATGATGGACCGACTTCTGCTTGGTACAGCCCACTGGGAAGGCTTAATAAACACTACCGTCGCCCCTGGCTTCACTAAAATATCTGTCCCCAATGTCATTAGACAAAATTACTTTGTGTCACCGATTCTGCCGAAGTGCCTTTAGCGTGCATGAGCAGAGAAGTGCCACTTCTGATACGTTATTTTTCACCTTCCTCTGCGGGCGGCTCTGTCGCAAGCGTTCCAAATAAAGCAACAAGTCTGTTGAAGTGAGTATGAACGAGGCTGCTAGCGGTTGGAGCTAATGCTACCAAAGCGCCACGGCTACTGTACAGCAAAAGGATTTTCTGAACTAGGTCAAAGGTTACTTGGCCATATTGGTTACTGGTGTTTCAGTGAAGGCAGGAGAGACGGTTCCCATGTCCCCTCACCAGGCCCGTGTTGTCCTCTGAGGGACATCTGAGTGTCTCCTCACCTCGCACGGTGAGCGTGACGCGGGCCATCACTGAGCCCAGGAGGTTCCTGGCCACGCACTCGTACTCTGCCGTGTCCTCCCTCTGGGCGCTGCTGAGCCGCAGCGAGCCATTGGCCAGGGTGGAGAGACGCTCGTTGGCCAGCAGGGGGCGGCCCTGGCGGGCCCACTCTACGACCGGCGCGGGCTCTCCTTCTGCCTGGCAGCTGAGCGTCACCGTGGTGCCGGCGTCCACCATGGCCTCCACCGGCTCCACCTTGATGGTGGGCGCCCCTGCAGAGAGACGTCGATGAACTTGAGATGAACGTATCATTTGAGATGGATTCAGAAATGTTCACACATTTCGAAAAGGGTTTGAACCTCTTTTATCAGAGGCAAGAGAATGTTTCCTTTAGAAAACAGGCATCAAGTACAGGGAGTACAAACGGCTCATCCAGATAGTCTCCTTTTAACAAACCAACTCCCTTGTTGCAGCACTAGACAACAAGCACCCACAATCAACCAACACAGAGGCTCCATCATGACCAGTACAATGCCCTTCAAAAAAAGGTGTTTGTTCACAAAAGGGTTTGAACACGTACTCTGCAGGATGAGCGATACACTCCTCTCCACCACGCCCGCATCGTTGGCGGCCACGCACACGTAGCTCCCCGCGTCCTCGCCCTGAACACCGGGATGGAAACACAACCGATCATTCAGCCACCGGTCAAAATCACACGTTAAACCGTCCATAGCTCAGTACAAGCAGCCTTTCTTTCTGCACAGGGCTTTAGTATTGCGTAAGTGCATGCACACTATAAGTGCATTGTTATCGTCCAATACATCAGTATAGAGGTAGAGAGAGAAGCGACCACTAGAATCTAGAAACATTGAAAATAGAAACTACGGAAGGTGCTTTTCCACACCACTGTGCCGTAGATGGCCAGGGAGCCGTTGTCCAGCTGTCGGACGCGGTTGCTGATCTCGATATGGACGCCACTCTTGCTCCACCGGATGGTGGGCAGGGGGTCTCCCCGGACCTCGCAGTTCAGGATGGCGTTGCCCCCCAGGGGCTCGACGCGGTTGGAGTGGCGGTCTCCATCGATGATGGGGGGCTCTGCACACCACACAAGAGGGTGAGAGAGCTCATTTGAACTACAGTCAACTTACTGCAAGTGAATATGAAGGGAATTCCTGACACGAGAAGAGAGAACCACAGTGAAATACTGTTCTCGAAGTGTGCACCTTTGACGTAGACGAAAGCCACAGACTTGATGGTGCCCGCGCTGTTCTCTGCCGCGCACGTGTAGGTGCCAGCGTCCTCTTTAGTCACGCGCTCTATCACCAACTCACTGTGGCCCGTGTGATCGTAGGGAGCTGGAAGACAACAACAGTTGATCCTACTCTTCACGGTGCTTGATTGGCTGGTAACCCAAAACTGTGTTAAACCTATAGAAGGACAACGGAGTCCTTATTTACATTGCATCCCATGTTCTCAACATGAAAGTCGAGCTTTGGACCAGAATCACTCCAAAACACCCCAACACATTTCATCTACAGTACGTTGTTTCAGGGTTGGCTTGTCCTCATTGGTCGAACCTGGGAGGATGTTGTTGTTGAAGGCCCAGGTGATCTTGGGCAGGGGGATGCCACTGGCCCCGCAGGCCAGCGTGAGGCGCTCTCCCTTGCTAAGGGCCACGTCCCCCGGCAGACGCCTGAAGGCCGGGTGGGTGTGGACGGACAGGGCCACCGTGTGGCTGTCCTGCCCCACGGCGTTGGTGGCCACGCAGGTGTAGACGCCCGCGTCATCGGGCTAGAGGAGGAGGAGGAGGAGGAGCAGGAGGGGGGGAGCAGGAGCAGGAGAGGGAGGAGCAGGAGGAGAAGAAGGAGGAGCAGGAGGGGGGAGCAGGAGGAGCAGGAGGAGCAGGAGGAGGAGGAGCAGGAGGGGGAGGAGCAGGAGGAGGAGGGGGAGGGGGGAGCAGGAGGAGAAGGAGGAGGAGCAGGAGGAGGAGGAGGAGGGAGCAGGAGGAGCAGGAGGAGGGGAAGAAGCAGAAGGCGGCGAGTGGCAGAATTCTGGTAAGGTTTAATATTTCTACAAGCCTAAGAAAGGTGCTGTAGGTAAGATCTGAGAGTTTTAAAGACACAGGGAAAAAGAGCAAGATTGAACAACCCCAAAAGCTTTCAGTTCATTTGATCACGACACCTCCTGACTCTTTTGGTCTTTAGACTACAGTTAAAGACTATAAACTAAAATGTCGGATAACAGCAGGGCGCGTGCAATGGCTAACGTCTTTGTGTTTAGTTCCTGGAATGAAGCATTATTAGTTACAACACATCCAGTACTGCAGGGATGCATGTTTCCTGTTACAACTTACAAGGGGCGGATCCCTTCAATGTGGAGTAATAGAACCGTTTCTACATCATTCAGGGTTAATCCTTTAAAGCCCTGGCCCCCTAGAGGCGGTGTGCCAGCGGGGTCTACCTGAGCGGTGTCTATGACCAGCTCCCCCGAGGGCAGGGTGGTCTGGCTGACGCCCTCCTTCTCCCAGGACAGGGAGGGCTGTGGGACTCCCTCCGCCCAGCACGGCAGCTGGGCATGGCCGCCCTCCACCACCACCACCTCCAGCGCTCCACCCCTCACAGAGGGAGGGACTGGAGGGGAGGAGCCATGGGAAATGATGAGGGGGGGGGGGGGGATTTCATTAAGTCACTCATTTAAAATAGTGTGGGTTGCGTTGTGAAAATGATTACTAAATAATGACACAGGTAAAATATTACTATTATTATTATTATATTTGGAAAATATAGAGAAACATTTTCTGAAACTATCATTTTTGTATAATAAATCGGCTTTTTATTTGATTTATTCTGAAGCAAAGCAGATCTTTGGCTAAAATACAGGTTGTTGCCCGGCAACAGCATTTGGGCCAATGAGACGCGGCGGTGGTTCCTTACTCTGCACCGTGAGGCCCATCTCCAGACTGGCGGCGCCGGCGGCGTTGGACGCCGTGCAGGTGTAGCGGCCCGCGTCGCCGGGCTGGACCAAGGCCACCTGCAGGGCGCCGGCGCTCAGCACGCGCAGACGCACCGACTCTCTCAGCGGGCCGCCATCTTTGTGCCAAGATATCGAGGGGGAGGGGGAGCCGTCGGCGTGGCAACGCAGCGTCACGGAGGAGTCCAGCGGTGCCAGGTAACTGTGAGTGTCTGAGCTGATGGCCGGCGGGACTGAGGGACATAAAGGTTTCCTGCGTTATAGGACTCGACATTTAACCCCTCAAACACACCTCAATATTGTTCTACTGAAGGATCTGCATTTACAATTCAACTTCACGGGAGATGGAAATGGTTTAATTTAAAACCGTGTGTGTGTGTGTGTGTGTGTGTGTGTGTGTGTGTGTGTGTGTGTGTGTGTGTGTGTGTGTGTGTGTGTGTGTGTGTGTGTGTGTGTGTGTGTGTGTGTGTGTGTGTGTGTGTGTGTGTGTGTGTGTGTGTGTGTGTGTGTGTGTGTGTGTAGGGGGGGGGGGGAGCAGAGAGGGAGGGGTTGTTTATTTTCCAAATCCCCCTCACTTCTGCTCTCACTTTCTTCTCAAAACTCTAAAATCCTTACAATATATAAATACTGATGTGTTCTGTGTGTGTGTTCTGCGTGTGTGTTCTGCGTGTGTGTTCTGCGTGCGTGTGTGTGTTCTGCGTGCGTGCGTGTGCGTGCGTGAATGCGTGTGTGTTCTGCGTGCGTGCGTGCGTTCTGCGTGTGTGCACATGTGTGTGTTCTGCGTGCGTGCGTGCGTGTGCGTGTGCCCTACCCTGGACTCTGAGTTTGGTCTTGCCCAGAGCAGTACCGGCTGGGTTCTGGGCAACACACATGTAGGTCCCAGAGTCCGACACAGAGGTCCTGGAGATCTGCAGAGCTCCGTTAGGAAGGACGGTGAAGCCACCACCTAACCACACACACCACGGAATACAAGATCTGCGTTTTACTTTGAGTGTACGGAGGAAGATTAAATGACACAAATACACATGTGTATACACACACACAGACCTATGTACACACACACACCTATGTATACACACACCACACAGACCTATGTATACACACACCTATGTATACACACACACACCACACAGACACCACACAGGCCTATGTAACACACCTACACACACACATATGTATACACACAGACCAACACCATTACCATATAAACCGCCATCTACATCTATATGTACTTTTTACTTTTACTTTTGAAAGTCAATTTTAACCCAGATAAATACTTTTTATACTCAAGAACATTTAATTTGAGTGACTTTATGACTTACTCAAGTGATTTTCTTACGGATGACTAAAGCTACGGGATTTTAGCCCTGACTCTCAGACTGAGCTGACCTAAACCCCAGATCAGAGGCAAATCGCAGAGCCAATGGTCCCGTGACTCTCAGGCTGAGCTGACCTAAACCCCAGATCAGAGGCAAATCGCAGAGCCAATGGTCCCCTGACTCTCAGACTGAGCAGACCTAAACCCCAGATCAGAGGCAAATCGCAGAGCCAATGGTCCCGTGACGATCGCTGTGTGTTAACTGTTCATTCAACTAAGATATATTTTATACAGAATAAAGAAGTTATCAGCTCACCATAATGCACACACACACACACACACACACACACACACACACACCCCTACCGCTGGTGTTGATGTTGATGCCCTCCTTCTGCCAGGTGACAGAGGGTCTAGGGGAGCCGGTGGCTCTGCAGGGCAGGGTGATGGGGTTGTTGAGGATCACGTCCAGGTAGGATGGGTGCTCCAGGATCACCGGCATCTCTGGGGGACACAAGGGGGGAACATTGTCAAGGGGACAAACAGGTGGGGGTTCCCCTCGCTGGATTCTACTGGGGTTACTGAGGTGTGGGAGACACACAAGGAGGCGCAGCTTTGGTTTCTTTTTAACATTTTGACGTCAGCTGTAGTCGACATTCGGTGCATCCGTGCGTTATTTTTTTGTTATAAATAAATGTCAGCTTGATTCATATTTCATTCATTTCCATGAGAATCTCTGGATTTTCTTTGTTCTTCTGCTTCAGTTTGATGAAGGCCTCTCACTAAAGCCCTTCCTTGCTGGAAGTCTCCAGGCTGCAGGGGGTATCCCAGCACGACCTCACTAAAGCCCTTCCTTTAAGGAGGTAGTCTCCAGGCTGCAGGGGGTATCCCAGCACGACCTCACTAAAGCCCTTCCTTTAAGAAGGAAGTCTCCAGGCTGCAGGGGGTATCCCAGCACGACCTCACTAAAGCCCTTCCTTTAAGGAGGAAGTCTCCAGGCTGCAGGGGGTATCCCAGCATGACCTCACTAAAGCCCTTCCTTTAAGAAGGAAGTCTCCAGGCTGCAGGGGGTATCCCAGCATGACCTCACTAAAGCCCTTCCTTTAAGAAGGAAGTCTCCAGGCTGCAGGGGGTATCCCAGCACGACCTCACTAAAGCCCTTCCTTTAAGAAGGTAGTCTCCAGGCTGCAGGGGGTATCCCAGCACGACCTCACTAAAGCCCTTCCTTTAAGAAGGAAGTCTCCAGGCTGCAGGGGGTATCCCAGCACGACCTCACTAAAGCCCTTCCTTTAAGAAGGAAGTCTCCAGGCTGCAGGGGGTATCCCAGCACGACCTCACTAAAGCCCTTCCTTACTGGAAGTCTCCAGGATGCAGGGGGTATCCCAGCATGACCTCACTAAAGCCCTTCCTTTAAGAAGGAAGTCTCCAGGCTGCAGGGGGTATCCCAGCATGACCTCACTAAAGCCCTTCCTTTAAGGAGGAAGTCTCCAGGCTGCAGGGGGTATCCCAGCACGACCTCACTAAAGCCCTTCCTTTAAGAAGGAAGTCTCCAGGCTGCAGGGGGTATCCCAGCATGACCTCACTAAAGCCCTTCCTTACTGGAAGTCTCCAGGATGCAGGGGGTATCCCAGCACGACCTCACTAAAGCCCTTCCTTTAAGAAGGAAGTCTCCAGGCTGCAGGGGGTATCCCAGCATGACCTCACTAAAGCCCTTCCTTTAAGAAGGAAGTCTCCAGGCTGCAGGGGGTATCCCAGCACGACCTCACTAAAGCCCTTCCTTTAAGAAGGAAGTCTCCAGGCTGCAGGGGGTATCCCAGCATGACCTCACCCAGTACAGTCAGCTGCACGCGGCGCCGGGCAGAGCCAGCTGCATTCTGGGCCACGCAGGTGTAGCGTCCAGCGTGCCTCAGCTCTGCTGAGGAGATCTCCAGTGGTCCTGAGGAGTACATGACAGGTTTAGTTATAGTTCACGTAAAATAACATGGTTTATTGTTTTATCTGAAGTACGCAAATTAATCAGTTGCTGTAGGTACGATTTAGGGGCTACTATTTGAGTGTAATTTGTAAGAATTGCCGTTGCCTCCTGTCAGCTATTAGTGAGTGGCATGTTACAGTTGAAGACGCCTGCCTCTGTGTGAGCCGATTCAGAGTTCAGATCACTCCCGGCTCATTCCTGACCAATCAGGGCATCTCTTCCCTGATTGGTTCAGGAACTCCAACTTGCCTGTCAATCACCGGTGTGTGAAATGCAACTCTTCACAGTGGCGGAGAAATGTGGGAGGGCGGGAGCAGAGGGGGAGGGAACATTTCTTTGGTTGTTTAACTTCAAAAGCTTAGCTCCCCTTCGCTTTCTTTCTGCTCTCTCTTTACAACTCTTACCCACAGCAGCTTTACACTATGAGATATTTGTTGCTGTTGAACAGTAAACTAATGATAATGCTGACCTGAAGGCAGGATGCTGTAATCTTGTCCCTGATTGGAAAGTTTCACGCCATCTTTGCTCCAGTGGACGGTGGGCTCAGGGACTCCAGACGCAGTACAGCCGATGACCACCGGGAGCAGTCTGGTCACCACCAACTCTGTGGGCTCGTCCGCTATGGACGGAGGAACTGGGGAAAGCAGGCGAGTCACACACACACACACACACACACACACACACACACACACACACACACACACACACACACACACACACACACACACACACACACACACACACACACACACACACACACACACACACACACACACACACACACACACACACACACACACACACACACACACACTTAATTGGAACACCAAATAATTCAAGTAAATTCCAGCTAAATAAAACAGTGACATAACATTGTTAGGTCTATACCCAGGGGTTCATTTATGCTGTCTTAACCCAATGAGAACTATTGGTATTCGACCTCAGTCTTGATTGTCTTCTCGTCTCACCTTGAACGGTGAGGTTGACAGTGCGGGAGTCCTCTCCTGCGTCACTGGAAACCAGACACTCATACGTCGCCGTGTCATCCACTGTGGGCGCCATGACAACCAGGGAGCCAGACGACAGTAACCTGTTGACAGCAGAGGACCAGTTAGTGATGACGAGATTACAAATGTATCTTACTGTTATTTCTCCCGTTGTTTCTTCAAAATGCCAGTGTTTCCAATATGAATCTGCTTTCTTTTTTACATTTCCTTCAAAAAGGTCTAGTCAGTGTGTACATCTTTTTATCAGCTAGCGATGAGGTTGTACCATGACACTGTGCAGTTGTATCGCAAGAGTTAAGAGTTTTGGATACCAACCTTCTCCGATATAGTTCGATAACTTTTAGTTATTGAACCGGAAACAACCTAAAAAACAAACGTCTCCAAAACATGGATGTATTGGAGAGTGCACACCCCCTCACAGGCTCCCCTCACAGGCTCCCCTCACCCTCTCAAATGAGGGTCAGGGGCGCAGGCACAGGCACCCCTCACCCTCTCAAATGAGGGTGAGGGGCGCAGGCACAGGCTCCCCTCACAGGCTCCCATCACAGGCTCCCCTCACAGGCTCCCCTTCATCTGCAAACCGCCCTTCACTACACTAGCTTACACTTGGGATTGAAAGGTGAAACTCATTTGTGATTGAATCCTCTAAAAGCAGGATCTTTTGATGAAAGGACAGAGCATGCATCACTATAACGCTCCAACACGACGGCGGTGCTAACAAGGCATCAACATGAAACTAGGAGGGCGCTGGGAAGGAGACACGGGGCCAACCTGTACGTGTTCTGGTTCTGGTCCGTGTTGAGGGCCCTGCCGTTCTTGGTCCAGCTCACACTGGGCTTGGGGATGCCTGTGGCCTCGCAGGACAGGGTGGTCTGGGTGTTCACCGTCACCGTGATGTCTGTGCCAGCGCCGGTGATGGAGGGCGCCACTGAGACACACAACCCACCCCCCCCATTAGAGATCCTTTAGAAACCGTGTGTGTGTGTGTGTGTGTGTGTGTGTGTGTGTGTGTGTGTGTGTGTGTGTGTGTGTGTGTGTGTGTGTGTGTGTGTGTGTGTGTGTGTGTGTGTGTGTGTGTGTGTGTGTGTGTGTGTGTGTGTGTGTGTGTGTGTGTTTTAATATTACAAGTTATACATTATGTCCACACAATACATTGTATTATTATAACCTTCTTGTTATTGGTCTTAAGGGGAAAAAAAGACAAACAAAAGCTTCTATATATGTTTGTTTTGTAAGCTTTATTATTCTCACCATAAACTTGTAGGTCCACTCTCTTCTGTTGCGTTCCAGCCGGGTTTGTGGCCATACACAAGTAGCGTCCTGTATCCGTCACCTGGGCAGAGTAGATGTGCAAGGACCCATCCTCTGCAACACTGTACCTAAACACGTAGACTGTGTTAAACACTACAGTGTACCTAAACACGTAGACTGTGTTAAACACTACAGTGTACCTAAACACGTAGACTGTGTTAAACACTACAGTGTACCTAAAGACAGACTGTATTAAACACTACAGTGTACCTAAAGACAGACTGTATTAAACACTACAGTGTACCTAAAGACAGACTGTGTTAAACACTACAGTGTACCTAAAGACAGACTGTATTAAACACTACAGTGTACCTAAAGACAGACTGTATTAAACACTACAGTGTACCTAAAGACAGACTGTGTTAAACACTACAGTGTACCTAAAGACAGACTGTATTAAACACTACAGTGTACCTAAAGACAGACTGTATTAAACACTACAGTGTACCTAAAGACAAAGACTGTGTTAAACACTACAGTGTACCTAAACACGTAGACTGTGTTAAACACTACAGTGTACCTAAAGACAGACTGTATTAAACACTACAGTGTACCTAAAGACAAAGACTGTGTTAAACACTACAGTGTACCTAAAGACCTAGACTGTGTTAAACACTACAGTGTACCTAAAGACAGACTGTATTAAACACTACAGTGTACCTAAAGACAGACTGTATTAAACACTACAGTGTACCTAAAGACATAGACTGTGTTAAACACTACAGTGTACCTAAAGACATAGACTGTGTTAAACACTACAGTGTACCTAAAGACATAGACTGTATTAAACACTACAGTGTACCTAAAGACATAGACTGTGTTAAACACTACAGTGTACCTAAAGACAGACTGTATTAAACACTACAGTGTACCTAAAGACAGACTGTGTTAAACACTACAGTGTACCTAAAGACATAGACTGTATTAAACACTACAGTGTACCTAAAGACAGACTGTATTAAACACTACAGTGTACCTAAAGACAGACTGTGTTAAACACTACAGTGTACCTAAAGACATAGACTGTATTAAACACTACAGTGTAACTAAAGACAGACTGTATTAAACACTACAGTGTACCTAAAGACATAGACTGTGTTAAACACTACAGTGTACCTAAAGACAGACTGTGTTAAACACTACAGTGTACCTAAAGACAGACTGTATTAAACACTACAGTGTACCTAAAGACAGACTGTATTAAACACTACAGTGTACCTAAAGACATAGACTGTGTTAAACACTACAGTGTACCTAAAGACAGACTGTTAAACACTACAGTGTACCTAAAGACAGACTGTATTAAACACTACAGTGTACCTAAAGACAGACTGTGTTAAACACTACAGTGTACCTAAAGACATAGACTGTATTAAACACTACAGTGTACCTAAAGACAGACTGTATTAAACACTACAGTGTACCTAAAGACATAGACTGTGTTAAACACTACAGTGTACCTAAAGACATAGACTGTATTAAACACTACAGTGTACCTAAAGACATAGACTGTATTAAACACTACAGTGTACCTAAAGACATAGACTGTGTTAAACACTACAGTGTACCTAAAGACATAGACTGTGTTAAACACTACAGTGTACCTAAAGACATAGACTGTATTAAACACTACAGTGTACCTAAAGACATAGACTGTGTTAAACACTACAGTGTACCTAAAGACAGACTGTATTAAACACTACAGTGTACCTAAAGACATAGACTGTATTAAACACTACAGTGTACCTAAAGACAGACTGTATTAAACACTACAGTGTACCTAAAGACATAGACTGTGTTAAACACTACAGTGTACCTAAAGACATAGACTGTATTAAACACTACAGTGTACCTAAAGACATAGACTGTATTAAACACTACAGTGTACCTAAAGACATAGACTGTGTTAAACACTACAGTGTACCTAAATACATAGACTGTATTAAACACTACAGTGTACCTAAAGACAGACTGTATTAAACACTACAGTGTACCTAAAGACAGACTGTATTAAACACTACAGTGTACCTAAAGACATAGACTGTATTAAACACTACAGTGTACCTAAAGACTGTATTAAACACTACAGTGTAAAGACGTAGACTGTATTAAACACTACAGTGTACCTAAAGACAGACTGTATTAAACACTACAGTGTACCTAAAGACAGACTGTATTAAACACTACAGTGTACCTAAAGACAGACTGTATTAAACACTACAGTGTACCTAAAGACTATTAAACACTACAGTGTAAAGACGTAGACTGTATTAAACACTACAGTGTACCTGCAACAAGGGTGCAACGTTTCATTGACCAAGATGATATGACAAGGCAATGATTCTACGCGACTGTGTGAAGACAGCAACGACAAAGCTCCTCAAACACAGAGCGATGGCGTTCACACACGCGGTGACCAACTCTACCTGGAGTGCTGTCCCGCTAGAACGGCGCCGTGTTTCCTCCAGGTGACGCGAGGGGGGGGCACGCCCTCCTCCACCACACACCCCAGCACCACAGGCTGGGCCAGGTGCACGGAGATGCTCTCGGGGCCCGTCTGGATGGTAGGGGCCACTGGTACACAAGGAACACACGGTAATAACTTCACAGGTGGATTTTATATGAAGCTTCAAAGTGTTTAGTTCCCGTAGCACAATAGCAATATTGTACTCATTTATTGTCCGCCAAATATGTCCTTTGGTGGATGCTCTCATCCAGTCTTACAATACTGTGATTCATTCAATATTCAATTTCAACTTTATTGACCCACGGGGAATTTCCTTTTGACCCAGCATGGGTCTAGTTGCAGTTATAATACCTCATAACAATCCAATGAGTCATACCATGACTTGGTACGGTAGGCAATGGTGGGAATCAAACTTCTAACCTGTCAACACTAAGCCTGTGTTAAAGCCATGCTCTACACGGCTTGTTGATGGTTAGTTGATGGTAAGTTGATGGTTAGTTGATGGTAAGCTGACGGTTAGTTGACGGTAAATTGATGGTTAGTTGACGGTTAGTTGATGGTTAGTTGATGGTTAGTTGATGGTAAATTGATGGTTAGTTGATGGTAAGTTGATGGTTAGTTGATGGTAAGTTGATGGTAAGCTGACGGTTAGTTGACGGTAAATTGATGGTTAGTTGACGGTTAGTTGATGGTTAGTTGATGGTAAGTTGACGGTTAGTTGATGGTACATTGATGGTAAGCTGACGGTTAGTTGATGGTAAGTTGATGGTACGTTGACGGTAAGCTGACGGTTAGTTGACGGTTAGTTGATGGTACATTGACGGTAAGTTGACGGTTAGTTGATGGTACGCTGACGGTACGCTGACGGTACGTTGTGTCAGCGTACCGTTGACGGTACGCTAACGGTACGCTGACGGTACGTTGTGTCAGCGTACCGTTGACGGTACGCTAACGGTACGTTGACGGTACGTTGTGTCAGCGTACCGTTGACGGTACGCTAACGGTACGTTGACGGTACGTTGTGTCAGCGTACCGTTGACGGTGACGTTGAACTGTCTGGCGGTCTCTCCGGCCACGTTGGTCGCTACGCAGGTGTACTGGGCCCGGTCGCTCAGCTCCGCCATGTTGATCTGCAGGTAGCGGCTGCTGGACAGGAGGCGCACGCGGGCCGACGCCTACAGAGACCAACAGAGAGGCGTCTGATCATCCCATACCAAACCACGGCGCACACCATCATGCTTTCAATGTTCTACTGGTGGGGTCTGCGGACATGCGCGTGGCTCATTCAGCCGTTGTCCTATTGCTTCCGTTATACACTCGCTAGTCTGCTCCCGCCTGGGTGGCAGTCGTTTTGCAGTACCTGTAGAGGTGTGCCATCTTTTAGCCAGGTGAGCGTGGGAGGGGGGACAGCGTCAGACTTGCACTCCAGAGTCACCTGTCTGCCACGGAGCACCGACATGTCCTGGGGCGCGCTCTCCCCTGCGATGTTAGGAGGGACTATCACAGAGAAAACACAGCTCTAGATCAATAAGGGAGAACATCACAGTCTGGAGTAAGCACTTCCTGACTACATTACCCACCATGCACTCTGACCAGGAACTCCTTGTCATCATCTCCGGCAGGACTGTTAGCCAGACAGGTATATCTACCTGTGTCCTCTACCTGGATGGAAGAAGAAATAAGGTCAGTGGGGAAATATGTGAGAAGGACAAAAGAAAAGAGACAGAATATCTCAAAGTCGCACCTAAATGTCATTTTATTTGTTACATTTGTTTAAGGAAGTAACGGAAGCCCGCCGACCTGTGCCGAGGCGACTCGGAGCACCTCCCCTCCACGCAGGAGGCGCACGCCGTCCGTCTGGGCCAGCGGGCGTCCGTCCTTCAGCCAGGTGAGGGAGGGAGGGGGGATGCCCCACGCCTCACACTCCAGCTCCAGGACGTTGTTGACCACCACGGACACCTCCCCTGGCACCGCCGCCCCGGTGATCCTGGGCGGGTCTGAGGACACACAGAGTGGTCTTATGCGTCTTATATTCATGACATAATTTTTTTCCGCACTCATAAATCATCGTTTCATGAACAGCTGGAACGCACTGCAGCTCAAGTGTCGTATCGCGACTCCAGCCCTCGACCAATCACAGCGCCGTTATACACTCGAATCAGCTTGGATTTCAAACACTCAAATGAACGCAGTGCATCTGGAGAAACCCAGGGAATGTCTCATCGGCTCAAATGAGTTGAGAGTAGATTCACGCGTCGGCTGGTTTAAACCCACCCAGCACTTTGAGGTTGAAGTGGCGGCTAGCCTGCCCAGCGATGCTGTCCGCCACGCAGGTGTAGCGGCCCGTGTGGTTGACCCGGGCCTGGGGGAGCTGCAGCGTGGTGTTCAGGTGGAGGAGGCTGAGCTCCGGGTCCGGGTCCAGGTCCAGTCCCTCTCTCAGCCAGGACACGGTGGGGTCGGGGGTCCCGCTGGCGACGCACGCCAGAGAGGCCAGGTTCCCCCTCACCACCGTCACGTCCTCCGTGGTCCCTGCTCCGTCCAGACTGGGGGGCACTGAGCGCGGGGAGCCAAAAGACAGGTTAGAGTCGTTTCAAACAATCACACAGCTATATTACCTACACACATCACGTCCAAAATAGACGTGAGTCCTTTAGAGAGCGAGGGAGTGCTTCGTTCCGTTTGAAACAGTAGTGACCTTTATGGTACCTTTACCTTTATATGAAGCGAAATTCATGCTACGTGTGCTTTTTGGCTAAAATCGCCCACTCTCACACTGTCCCCATATTGTAACCAATGCAATACTCCAAGGGCTTGACACACACCGTGAACCTGCAGGTTGTAATGTCTGTTTTCCACGCCTGCTCTGTTGGAAGCCACACACGTGTAGGTGCCCCCATCAGACACCTGGGCGCGAGTGATCCTGACACAAACAAAATGGTAGAACAGGTTAGCACGTCGACATCTTCTTTCCTCCATGGTACGCTGGGAAGGAAATGCATTTACAATCCACCGTTTAGGAGACACCTTTCTCTGAAGTAGTACAGTGCAGATCAAGTACCATACAGTAAAGATGCCTACAGGGAGGCTGTGAACATTGGGATCGAACCCAGTACCTTTTGGCTGGGAGTCCGACCACCCTAGCCACTACACTACCGTGGACCAACTAGGGGTCCCCCACTAAGATTTTGCATAGTCTAATCTGATTCGTCAGGCCAGTCCCATCGTCTAATCATATAGGACATATTTTGATGTCTAATTTGTGTGACTTAGCATGATTTAAATGCCTAAAAAGAATCAATTGGCTTATCAGGGTTTCCTGCAGCTGTCTATAGACGAGGCAGCACCTTCGCCAAAGGACTAAACGCCTCTACCAACAAATTAAGCGTCTGCATTAAATGTGACAGAAAATGTAAGCTATTATTTGCCGGAATGCTGCCAAACGTTTGATCTTTTTATTCCTGATATTGTGTATCCTGCTAGACTTACAGTCTGGAATATGCTCTATTTAGAAAAGAAAATGATTGGATAATGCCACTGCCATTAAACAAAGTGGTTATCAAACAGACAATACGATCATTTATTGAAAACATAACACAGGAAATGGCACAGAGAAGACGGTCTTCCCTATGAAGATTCAAATCGTCGTCAACCCTAGCACCAACAATTCATATTCTTGTAAACATATCAAATGAGCCAGCCTTCGATGAATGTATTCATGTGATAACAATACTAACGGTTGTTTTCAGGTCAAAGTGTATTGTACTTGTACAGCCCTTAATCCCAGCAACAGTCTCCAAGGGTTAGGATCCCCCAAGTACCAGGGAATAAACCTTGAGAAGGACCGCAGAGTGAGCATCCCTCCCTCCAGGGATGCTTGGGAGCGCCGTGCGTTCTAAACCCCTGACCTACCGGAGCACCTGACCTACCGGAACCCCTGACCTACCGGAGCACCTGACCTACCGGAGCACCTGACCTACCGGAGCACCTGACCTACCGGAGCACCTGACCTACCGGAACCCCTGACCTACCGGAGCACCTGACCTACCGGAGCACCTGACCTACCGGAGCACCTGACCTACCGGAACCCCTGACCTACCGGAACCCCTGACCTACCGGAGCACCTGACCTACCGGAACCCCTGACCTACCGGAGCACCTGACCTACCGGAGCACCTGACCTACCGGAGCACCTGACCTACCGGAGCACCTGACCTACCGGAGCACCTGACCTACCGGAGCACCTGACCTACCGGAGCACCTGACCTACCGGAGCACCTGGCCAGCGGAGAGGAGCCTGACGTGGGAGGACACGGGCAGAGGAAGGCCGTTCCTGAGCCAGGTGATCTGCGGTGGAGGCGAGCCCGTGACCACACACTCGACGTTCACAGAGCCGTCCAGGGTGGTGGTCAGTGCCTCCGGCTGCACGGGGCTCCCTGCTATCGCCGGGGGCACTGCAAAGCACACGGAGGAAGAGGCTTGTTTTTCATCCAAACCGGACCGTGTTGTGCGGTGGGTCTTGGGGAAGGAGCTGGACCCACCGTACACGTTGAGGTTGAAGATCCGGTCGTCTCGGCCGGCGGTGCTGGTGGCGACGCAGGTGTACTTGGCGCTGTCGGAGGGGAGCGCTCCGGACACGGTGAGCACGCCGCCGTCCGGGCTGACGCTACACACACACACAACACAACAAACACACAACACACACACACAGACACCAAACACACACAACAAACACACACACACATACAACAAACACACAACACACACACACACACACACACACACAACACACACACCAAAAACACAACACACAGACACAGACACAGACACACACACACACACACACACACACACACACACACAACAAACACACACACACAACAAACCAGCGGGTGAATCCTCTGCCCAGTGATGTCGGGGACACGCACACACAGGGTGGGACCCACCCTGCTCCCCTCATCAGCCCCCGCTGCTGCGCTACCTGAGTCTGTAGGCTGAATCCCCCGTCCCGTTGACCCGCTCCCCGTCCTTCAGCCACTGGATGGAGGGGGGCGGGGTGCCCTGGGCGCGGCACACCAGCTGGACGCTTTCGTTCAGCAGGACCCCGACGTCGCTGGGCATCTCTGAGCCAGAGATCCTGGGAGGAACTGAGAGGCAACGGCATGGCCCGTTAGGTCTTTAGTCCAAGGGGAACTACCGTGGTCAACTGGTGCATGAGGGCGGGTGGGCTCTAGGCCGGTATGTGCTGCTATGTACTGTTAAATAATTATAATAAAGATCACATGGCATTTCAACATAATACACAAAAATGACATTAATAAAAAGGTTAAATAAAAGAAGAAGAACAGCAAATGCCTGTAGGGACAACCTTGGCTACCGCGAAGAAAAACATCCATCAAAAGTAACAACACAACTAACAGAAAGAAGTATAAATGTAACCATGATCAACGACTGATCTGAGCGCGTACCTTGGATGAGCAGGTGGTAGCTCTTCCGGGCCTCGCCCTCGATGTTGGCCGCCACGCAGGTGTAGGTGCCGCAGTCAGAGAGCTGGGAGCGCGCGATCTGCAGCTTGCTGCCCCCGGACAGGATGTGCATCTCCAGAGACTCCGAGGTCTCTGGAGCAGAGGGACACACAGGTTAGCAAAGGGCCAACACACTGGAACACAGTCAGAAAGGGAGCCAATACCTGCGACAAATCAACGATGTTGTCTTACTATGACAATAAACAATAGGATGCATTTTGTCTGATATCGGCTGATACATTTTTGCAACCCCAGTCTCACAAATCAGATTTTAGATCGATAATCTAATGGCTGACGGCAGACAATCTCAAATATGTGCAAACGGGGTGTTTCACTTTCTTTCGCTTCATATTAGTTTTGACCAATCGTGTCGCTGGAGACGGGGATCTGCCGCCTGATTGGCTAACAGTGGACACAAACTCAGCCAGCACTAGCCAACGTTTCCCCTGGTCATTCCTGAGCTTTGTATCCATGGAACGCCATGCTGGAGCTAGGACCAAGGGACCGCCACAGAGCAGAGACGTACCGAGGGCCCTGCCGTTCTTCAGCCAGGTGAGGCTGGGAGGGGGGATGCCGCTTGCGTCACAGGCCAAGGTGACCGGGTCGGAGATGGTTTCCACCACGTGTTCCTCTGCAGGACCATCTATGCTGGGAGGTACTGGGAGCCCAGAGGGAGGGGATGGTGAGGACAAATGCAAAGAGAGAGACGGCCGAAATGTTTTCGCATCGATATAAAAGTCAAGAAGAGATTGACTTGAAATCGCATGATTCAGCATTTAGGTGTGCGCACTTACTATAGATATTAAGGTGGAAGTTCTTGTCCACTTGCCCGGCAACATTGGAGGCTTTGCAAACATATTGGCCAGTATCAGACACCTGTACCAGACACAGTGATGAGCTAAACGCGTCCACATACGATGTGTTAATTAAGGGTGAGAGTGGGATTTTACATATACGCATCATTAAATATCGTAGTAGTAATAGTAGTAGTAGTAGTAGTAGTAGTAGTAGTAGGTACTTTATTGGGGAAAATGTGTTTTTATATAAATACAAAAACATAAATAATGTAGATCAATCAAATAAAAAAAAACAAATGAAAAAGAATCCAAATCATTAATACATCTCAGTTGTGGTCCTGCGATGTGGCGTTGTACTATGCATGTGATACTGTGCTATATCCATGTGTTGGTGCCACACAAAAAAGGTAGGCGGAACAAACTCATTACAAACCACAGCTCCTTCCATCTCCTCCTCCAGCACAAAGAAAACCCTCAGCACCACACAAGCATGAGCCCCGGAGGACCACCGCTCACCTCCGCCCCCCTGATCTGCAGCATCTGGCCCCGGGCCAGCAGCTGCAGGTCGGCCGTCTCCGTCACCGCCCGGCCGTTCTTGTACCAGCTGATGGTGGGGGGGGGCACGGCGTTGGACTCACACTCCAGTGTCACCGCCTTGCCCACCCGCACGCTCACCACCACCGGTGACTCCCCGCTCGCGTCCCGGATACTGGGAGGGACTGACGGGAGGAGGAGGAGGAGGAGGAGGAAGAGGAAACCATCAACACCATGTTGGAATGTGAGACTCATGCAGTATTAATTATAGATCCTTTTTTGAGTGTTTTCTCCCTTATGATATAATTTACCGAATGAATGACATTGGCTTTTTTAATTAGAATTTGTTTGGGGGGGGGAAGGGGGGGGGGATGTGCAAAGGACACAATACAGTACATTCCAGCGCTCCCTTGGATATGCCAAAGTGTTCTCTCTGCCAGAGGAGGGTCGCTGTGAGGACAGCCCCCTCCCCCAGACCCCCAGATTGAGAAGCAGTGCTATGTGTGTGCTATATGGATGTGGGGCCCCCTCCCCCAGACCCCCCAGATTGAGAAGCAGTGCTATGTGTGTGCTATATGGATGTGGGGCCCCAGACCCCCCAGATTGAGAAGCAGTGCTATGTGTGTGCTATATGGATGTGGGGCCCCCTCCCCCAGACCCCCCAGATTGAGAAGCAGTGCTATGTGTGTGCTATATGGATGTGGGGCCCCCTCCCCCAGACCCCCCAGATTGAGAAGCAGTGCTATGTGTGTGCTATATGGATGTGGGGCCCCCTCCCCCAGACCCCCCAGATTGAGAAGCAGTGCTATGTGTGTGCTATATGGATGTGGGGCCCCAGACCCCCCAGATTGAGAAGCAGTGCTATGTGTGTGCTATATGGATGTGGGGCCCCCTCCCCCAGACCCCCCAGATTGAGAAGCAGTGCTATGTGTGTGCTATATGGATGTGGGGCCCCAGACCCCCCAGATTGAGAAGCAGTGCTATGTGTGTGCTATATGGATGTGGGGCCCCCTCCCCCAGACCCCCCAGATTGAGAAGCAGTGCTATGTGTGTGCTATATGGATGTGGGGCCCCCTCCCCCAGACCCCCCAGATTGAGAAGCAGTGCTATGTGTGTGCTATATGGATGTGGGGCCCCCTCCCCCAGACCCCCCAGATTGAGAAGCAGTGCTATGTGTGTGCTATATGGATGTGGGGCCCCCTCCCCCAGACCCCCCAGATTGAGAAGCAGTGCTATGTGTGTGCTATATGGATGTGGGGCCCCCTCCCCCAGACCCCCCAGATTGAGAAGCAGTGCTATGTGTGTGCTATGTGGATGTGGGGCCCCCTCCCCCAGACCCCCCAGATTGAGAAGCAGTGCTATGTGTGTGTTATATGGATGTGGGGCCCCAGACCCCCCAGATTGAGAAGCAGTGCTATGTGTGTGCTATATGGATGTGGGGCCCCCTCCCCCAGACCCCCCAGATTGAGAAGCAGTGCTATGTGTGTGCTATATGGATGTGGGGCCCCAGACCCCCCAGATTGAGAAGCAGTGCTATGTGTGTGCTATATGGATGTGGGGTGCCCTCGAACAGACAGGATGAGACAAGACAAACAACACCAAGCTAGGGGTGCAGCTACCGATAACAAAAAGTATAAAAGTAAAAGAATACGTTGGAAAAAATAAGTAGTAAAAAAAAGAGCGTCATAATAGTAAAACACCAAAATTGCACTTTATACAGCAGCTCAGTGTTGACAGACATCCTCCTCCACCATCATAGAAGTTATCGATAAAGGTTACATAAGGGGTCCATATTTTGTCACGCATGTCCAGCTTTCCTTTCATTTGGTAATACAAGTAGTCAAGTGGGGACGTGGCTTAATATCTCCGCGTTCCCCCCCCTCCCTTGGGAGGGGGGAAAGATCTTCCAGTTGACCGCAATACAGTTGATTATTTTCTTCGCAGCAATGATTGCAACATTACAGAACATTCAAGTGACCAAGTAGACACAGACGCGGAGTGGGTAATAGACTGAGAACACATTTCCTATACAATGGCTTTAAAAACACTCAGACCACACTCAACACTTAATTGAGACCACAGGGAAGGCACATTAGCTACTGAATCACAGGAAATAAAAAACGAGGTTTTCTGACTGGCTCAAATGAGTCCCAGGTAAACAGCATGTCGAGGTAGTGTGGTAGTGTGACGGTACTGACCCAACACGGTGAGGAAGATGGTTTTCCGGGCCTCCCCTGCTGGGTTAAGGGCCACACAGGTGTATTTCCCTCCGTCTGATACTTTGGCCCTCAGGATCTGCAGGGTCCGACCGCCTAAAGAGGCAACCACACCCAGGGAAACGATGACCATCTCAGCGGGTTCCTACCCAACATTATATACATATACACATCTCTGCTGAATAGGAATAGATTGAGATGGTGGAGGTGAAACAGGAAGTGATGACATTCTCTGTGTTAACTTTCTTCTGTGTGCGTCTAGCGCCCTTCCATTTACACAGATAGATGTTATTGTCGTTCAAAAAGAAAAAAACGAAGCAAATGTAAACATTGCATTCACTCCACATTGCAGTAGCAATTTAGTCAAGTGGGCGTCTTTAAACCACGGTTTCACGGGTGACCTTTAACCGACCAGGAACAACAAATATCCAACAACAAGCGTTACCACAAAGATGGAGACGGGAGCGTACCCTCTCTCTCTTTCCAACTCTCTAATGGAGCCTGCAGCAGCGTTACTAAACGGGCTGTAATGGATCACGTGACGGCGCTGTGACGGGGGCCAGCAGGTTGTCATCAGAGTACCTGGCGTGATGAGAGCATTGGTGTTGGTGGTCAGCAGGGCCCGGTGGTTCAGCCAGCTCAGCGTGGGCGGGGGGAAGCCTGTGGCCTCGCAGGTCAGGGATATGAAGTGGTTGACCACCACCGTCTCGTTCTCAGGGCTCAGGCCCACGATGACGGACGGCACTGGATGGAGAGAGCAGAGCAGCAGGTAATGTGGGGAACAGGGGAGAACGGGAATCTCACGGTACTCCAGTGTTTTGGAGGATGATTTGGTAACCATGAATTGGAGGCTCTGTTCCAAAGCTGTCGAATAAAACCCAAAAAAATGAACTGGTCTTCCAAAAGACCAAAATCATTCCACAGCGCAGGCGCAAGTTACAGATTTAACAACATATCAGTGTCTAGCATTGTTCCTTGTGGATTAAAAGGTATAAATGTCTGTTATCATACACTTTGGTACCGTCAATGATACAATGTGAAAGCATTGCAATGAACATATGTGGGTATACGGTTCAAACTTAACCATCAGACTTTACAGCCATCGTTTAAGGTTGTGTCTCACCGTGAACATTGACGTTGAATGACTTTTCTGCACTGCCTGCCACATTGTCGGCCACACACACGTAACGACCAGTGTCTGACACTTGTGCGTTCAACACCTGAGGAAAAAAATTAAAAACAAACATGCATGCCAGGCTTTGATCAACATCCAACACAAATGTATCCACGTGATTAAAGTTGCAATACAAAGCAACGACCCTCTCAAACGAGGATCAGAATAATCTTCATTAAGATGGCTTATTCAGATCACCTGTAATGTGCGGCCATTAGAAAACATTCTGTAGGGGCCTTCCGTGCTGATTGGCTGGCTGTCCTTAAGCCAGGTGATTTTAGGGGCGGGATTTCCGTCAACGTAGCATTCCAATTGGGTGGTCTTGTTGACTAGGACTGTGACCTCATCGGGAAGATCACTTTCCCCTCCCCTAATGATTGGAGGCACTGAAACACACACACACACACACACACACACACACACACACACACACACACACACACACACACACACACACACACACACACACACACACACACACACACACACACACACACACACACACACACACACACACACACACACACACACACACACACACACACACACACACACAGTGTTGTCTATTGAATTATGATCATGTCTTAGAGCAAAGGTGATGTCGAATGGTCTGCTTACATAGTATCCTAACATCGTACTGAATGGAGTCCTCCCCAGCTTCGTTGACCGCCACACACGTGTATCTTCCCGAGTCCTCGGCCTGGGCCCTCGGTATCTGTAACACACGCCCTCCTGGGCAGACGCAAAGGGTTCAAACAAGGTTTTTCATCTATATCACTGGACCAGTGGCCACCATGGACACTACGCATTCAAATCTAATAGTTTACCTTTACTGAAACAGTTTGCTTGTATTGCTACCATTATGTCGGTCCATTATGGCATCCATGTCCCTTCTGCCCATCCCTGGAAGGAGGGATCCTTCACTCTGTGTTCCCTCTCAAGGTTTCCTCCCTGATAGTTATTTTTACATCTCATCCCCTCACCCCTTTTGTTATCACCTGGCAGGATGAGCACTTTGTCATTGGACGCCAGTGGTCGGCCATCTTTGTGCCAGGAGAGGGTTGGCGGGGGTACGGCGTTGGTCTCACAGTACAGAGAGAGCGGGTTGTTGAGCACGACCTCCTTCACCTCCCCCCCGCTGCCGGGGTTAGAGATGGTATCGCCGGCTCCTCCAGCTCTGTTGAAGCTAGGCGGCACTGAAGGGGGAACAGAAAGGAAAATGATTTATTTTCATCTGGGGGATATTAGAATCCTTCCTGGGAATACCCCGGTGTTGTATTGACTTAGAAGTACTACAAACATATGTTGACTTCCTTCTACATCTCAATGCAATCGATTTTCAATAACATATTTTGGAACAAGCTCTTTGTCATTCCAGTTTGGGGGTTGGCATTTAAACAACATTCACTTCACTGATCCTGCAGTTCAGTGCACAAGGAACAACATCATCAGTCAACCCAGTTCACCTTGTATATTTACATCAAAGTCCTTCTCGTCCTCGCCGGCCACGTTGGTGGCGATGCAGGTGTACCGGCCCGTGTCCGACACCTGGGCCTGTTCGATCCGCACCACCCGACCGTTGGCCGTGATGCTGACGTGGACGTCCGCCCGCAAGACCTGACGGAGAGGCCAGAAGGAGCTGGGTGAGCCAAGGGACGTCTGGGATGCATGAAGTTAGGCTGGGTTGTATTTGAAAGTATCAGGGCAGATTATTGTTGGTTCAGTTTTTAATTCTGATATGATTCAAATCTTACATTCGATTTTTGACGGAAAACCACACAAAAAATAAACCAGGTCACCGTTGCTGTGTGTTCACACCAAAAACGAAGGCAATGCAAAGACGCGAATAGATTAGGATTAGAGATTAGATTAATTATTAATTAATTAGATTAAAGATTAGATCTGGAATAGATCCGCAGGCGGTGCGGACGGCGCGGCGCCAACGACCTGGTTCACGTGGATTTCACGTGAATCTACTCACGCGAACGATGCAAATTCGCCAGTCGCTCGAGGTGAAATATTTGAACTTTCCCGCCGCAAATGTTCCTCGACGCTGAATCACTCGCGCAAGAAAAGTACCTCGCCCGATTCACGTGAGAATATTCGCTTCGCTTTTGGTGTGAACGCACCTTTGGAACATCTGTCTGACTGGTATGGATAGAGTCTCCCAGAGACAAAGCATACGGGAAGGATTGCGTCGTACCTGTCCGTCCTTGTACCACTGCAGCACTGGCATTGGGATGGCCTGAGCCTCACACTGCAGGGTCAGGGTGTGGTTGACCTTGATCTTCACCTCCTTCGGGGCCAGCCCCTCCCCGGGGATGTCATTCTTGTTGATCTGAGGGGGGACTGGGTCCAGACAACAACCAACCATTGAGTTTTTAGAATTAGATTGGCAATCAATGCCAATCAAATTCTGAATTCAATCTATATTGCACCAATATGATTTGGGAGAACCTCACCTCAACACCACTCATATTGGTTTGTAAAAGACTCCCTCTCTAAACACATGCTCCTGCCTCTCGGTAGTTGTTTGAATCAAGCCGTTGCCATCCCAGGTAACCATGTCAGCCAATACTGGGTAATGAAGGTGTGTGTTTAAGGGAGCCATCTAATGAAAACCAATCTAAAAGTTGTGTTGGGGTTTAGCTGTCCTTTAAAACATAACTATTACAACTATTACAATTCCTCTACAGATTTTTTACACTAAACAAACAATGACTAGCATGTGTGCTGTGAGCCACGTGTAACACCTCACCAAAGACCACGTGTAACACCTCACCAAAGACCATGTAACACCTCACCAAAGACCATGTAACACCTCACCAAAGACCATGTAACACCTCACCAAAGACCATGTAACACCTCACCAAAGACCACGTGTAACACCTCACCAAAGACCATGTAACACCTCACCAAAGACCATGTAACACCTCACCAAAGACCATGTAACACCTCACCAAAGACCATGTAACACCTCACCAAAGACCATGTAACACCTCACCAAAGACCACGTGTAACACCTCACCAAAGACCATGTAACACCTCACCAAAGACCATGTAACACCTCACCAAAGACCACGTGTAACACCTCACCAAAGACCATGTAACACCTCACCAAAGACCACGTGTAACACCTCACCAAAGACCATGTAACACCTCACCAAAGACCATGTAACACCTCACCAAAGACCACGTGTAACACCTCACCAAAGACCACGTGTAACACCTCACCAAAGACCATGTAACACCTCACCAAAGACCATGTAACACCTCACCAAAGACCATGTAACACCTCACCAAAGACCACGTGTAACACCTCACCAAAGACCATGTAACACCTCACCAAAGACCACGTGTAACACCTCACCAAAGACCATGTGTAACACCTCACCAAAGACCACGTGTAACACCTCACCAAAGACCACGTGTAACACCCCACCAAAGACCATGTAACACCTCACCAAAGACCATGTGTAACACCTCACCAAAGACCATGTAACACCTCACCAAAGACCATGTGTAACACCTCACCAAAGACCATGTAACACCTCACCAAAGACCATGTAACACCTCACCAAAGACCATGTAACACCTCACCAAAGACCATGTAACACCTCACCAAAGACCACGTGTAACACCTCACCAAAGACCTTGACTTCATAGTTCTTCAGCGTCTCTCCAGCCTCATTGGTGGCAACACACGTATATCTCCCAGCATCCTCCTCTTTAGCGTTCAGGATCTGTAGGGTTCGCCCGCCTGTTGGAGGATGTACCAATGTTTATTCAGGCCTTTATCGAGTCCTTGTACACATTGTATGATCTTGTGGAAGGATCTTCCATCCTCGGACCTGGAAGGAGCCGGATGTTGAGGCTGGACTGGAAGGGGCTGCCGTCTTTGAGCCATGTGATGAGGGCGACCGGGTAGGACTGCACCTCACACACCAGGGAGGTGGGGTTGCTCAGGGTGACGGTCACCTCCTCAGCGGACCCCTCGGGGCCCGACCCAGCGATGGTGGGAGACACTGGGGGGCGAACAGAAAGAGCACGACCATGTAGTTAGAGCACTGCTGTGTGTCTGTTGTTATGGCATGGAGTTGAACACATTTTGATTGTGTCAGACCATCTCTGAACCAGAGGCTCTACTTTTAGGAGAGTTTATCCAGACATGTACAGTGTGTAGCATGTGTTTCTTTTGGGGGGTGGGGAGCAAGTAGTATTTGGTAGTAATATGTTAGAATCAATAAATCATAAGGCAACATAATTTAGATGCATAGCTCTAAGAAGGTGTGTGTGTGTGTGTGTGTGTGTGTGTGTGTGTGTGTGTGTGTGTGTGTGTGTGTGTGTGTGTGTGTGTGTGTGTGTGTGTGTGTGTGTGTGTGTGTGTGTGTGTGTGTGTGTGTGTGTGCGAGTATGGTGTGTGCCTGTGTGTGTGCGAGTATGGTGTGTGCCTGTGTGTGTGCGTGTGTGTGTGCGAGTATGGTGTGTGTGCGAGTATGGTGTGTGTGCATGTGTGTGTGCGAGTATGGTGTGTGTGCGTGTGTGTGTGTGAGTATGGTGTGTGTGTGTGTGTGTGCGAGTATGGTGTGTGCCTGTGTGTGTGCGAGTATGGTGTGTGCCTGTGTGTGTGCGTGTGTGTGTGCGAGTATGGTGTGTGTGCGAGTATGGTGTGTGTGCATGTGTGTGTGCGAGTATGGTGTGTGTGCGTGTGTGTGTGCGAGTATGGTGTGTGTGCGTGCGTGCGTGCGTGCGTGCGTGCGTGCGTGTGCGTGCGGGTGTGTGTACCCAGGACGTTGATGTTGATGTGTCTGCTGCGCTCCCCGGCGCTGCTGGACGCCAGGCAGCTGTAGCGGCCCGCGTCCGCCAGCACCGCCCCGGAGATGTGGAGGAAGCGGCCCGCGCCCGCCAGCACCTGGTGACGTGCGTCCTCCAGCACCTGGTGACGTGCGTCCTCCAGCACCTGGTGACGTGCGTCCTCCAGCACCTGGTGACGTGCGTCCTCCAGCACCTGGTGACGTGCGTCCTCCAGCACCTGGTGACGTGCGTCCTCCAGCACCTGGTGACGTGCGTCCTCCAGCACCTGGTGACGTGCGTCCTCCAGCACCTGGTGACGTGCGTCCTCCAGCACCTGGTGACGTGCGTCCTCCAGCACCTGGTGACGTGCGTCCTCCAGCACCTGGTGACGTGCGTCCTCCAGCACCTGGTGACGTGCGTCCTCCAGCACCTGGTGACGTGCGTCCTCCAGCACCGGCTGCCCGTCCTTCAGCCATCTGACCTCAGGCACGGGGTTACCTGGGCAACGTTTTAGGGAAAGGGTTAGTTCAGGAAATGCAGAAAAAAGCGTGAGAGAGTATAAAGACGGAAAGAAAGCTCCAAAGTTAATATTTTGATTGTATGATTCATCCTTTGTCAAATTATTACTTTTCTGGTGGATGGGTAGAGAATGTGATTAAGGATGTGACGGCTGATTGCCACTTACCAGTAGCCTCACATGTGAGGGTGATGTTGTGTTTTTCCTTCACTTTTTTATCCACCAAAGTCCCCTCATGCACAATGCTGGGTGGAACTGAGGAAAAAAGAAGGAAACGATTAAAACATGAACATAGAGAGACAACATACATCTGCTATTAAACATTTAGTTGAACCACATACCAAGAACGTCGACGTCAAAGTCCTTCCTCTCCTCCCCAGCACTGTTGGACACAACACACGTGTATCTCCCAGCATCCTCCACTGCCACATGCATCAAACGGAGACTCCGCCCACCTGCAGATCAAGCACAGACACGGCGGTTCAAGCTAAGCAGACGTGGCGGTTCAAGCTAAGCACAGACGTGGCGGTTCAAGCTAAGCACAGACGCGGCGGTTCAAGCTAAGCACGGACACGGCGGTTCAAGCTAAGCACGGACACGGCGGTTCAAGCTAAGCACAGACGCGGCGGTTCAAGCTAAGCACGGACACGGCGGTTCAAGCTAAGCACAGACGCGGCGGTTCAAGCTAAGCACGGACACGGCGGTTCAAGCTAAGCACAGACGCGGCGGTTCAAGCTAAGCACGGACGCGGCGGTTCAAGCTAAGCACGGACACGGCGGTTCAAGCTAAGCACAGACGCGGCGGTTCAAGCCAAGCACAGACGCGGCGGTTCAAGCCAAGCACAGACGCGGCGGTTCAAGCCAAGCACAGACGCGGCGGTTCAAGCTAAGCACAGACGCGGCGGTTCAAGCTAAGCACAGACGCGGCGGTTCAAGCTAAGCACAGACGCGGCGGTTCAAGCTAAGCACAGACGCGGCGGTTCAAGCTAAGCACAGACGCGGCGGTTTAAGCTAAGCACAGACACGGCGGTTCAAGCCAAGCACAGACACGGCGGTTCAAGCTAAGCACAGACACGGCGGTTCAAGCTAAGCACAGACACGGCGGTTCAAGCCACTGAGAACAAAGGGAGCATTATCCTTTCAAAAAGGCATCAATCATGTGGCTACAGAGAACATTTTCCCACAGCAGTATGATAGTCCATTTCACATAATTAATACATTACTTATTTTAGGTCGTTTAAGAAGATTGTGTGAACACTCAAGCTAACAGCTGTACAAATGATCAACAGCTTTTCAACAAGGCCATCCATCTCTCTTTTTAAGAAAAACAAGCGTGAGTGTGTCTTAACAGAGTGCCCAAGAGACTCACCTAAGCTAACAACTACCAAATATTTCTTGGCACATGGCACACGGTCAATATGAGTTATCTTCTCTAATCTACCTGTCATGAGTGACACCTGTGTTTATCCAGCGATGATGCCTCTGTGAATGGGTCTGTTGTCAATTACAGTGGCACATTTGAATTACACAGCTAATAAAGCAAATTAAACTAGTTCTGAAAGATTAAACAGTATATCTGGAAAGCACTGTGCCGTCCAGACAGGTACTTTAGGTAGATCTTGTGAAAAATGCTTCCAATATTAACCTAGCCCACACAGTTAAAAAAGAAGACGGGTATTATGCAACTTAAAGACTCTAACAGTTCAAGGCCCTGTTTGGTTTGGAAGAACACCCTAAACCTTCAAATATGAAGAAAAAAAGAGATCATCAACAATGGTTCTTCTCTTGTGAAAGTGTGTATTTTGGCCCCAGACCGGTATGTTAAGCGGTTAGGCTTGGCCCCCCATCACAGTGATCCTGTTACATCTCATTGAGGTGATGTATTATGCCTGCCATGGCCTTTGAGCCATGGCAGTGGACAGGTTAGCCCTGTGAGAACCATGGATAAGCCTCTTCAGCACTTCCCTTCCAATCCTGCCTAACTTAACGGACTACACTGCTTTTTAAGCTATAAAAAAAAACTGTTATTTTTGTCCTATTTGACCAAATAAAATGCATCAGTGTCTTTATACAGTGTGGATTCAGTTCTGCATCCAAGAAAGATGCAGTGTATAGTGTTTTTTGGTGTACTGTTGACATGCTCGTCAAAATAATGTTTTTTTTAGACATACTACTGTGCCGCCGGCCGTAACCGATGACGACACGCTACCAACACAGCAACTTACATTTATCCTTGAAAATGAAGAATAAAAAAAGAACTTCAAAAATGGCAGCTCACCAGAGAGGATGCGCAGCGAGCCGGTGGCTTTGATTGGCTGTTGGTCCTTCAACCAGGTGATGGCAGGAAGTGGTATGCCAGAGGCCTCGCAGGTAAGGGCCACGGGGTTCTTCAGCACCACGCTCACGTTCTCCGGCTCCACCGCCTGACCCACAATGCTGGGGGGGACTGAAGCACACGGGAGGATGAGTTTGGGGTCACATTTGGTACACATATACCTGTAGTGCTTCAGGTGTGGACCCTTACCGTGCGATGAGGTCATGTACCTGTAGGGCTTCAGGTGTGGACCCTTACCGTGCGATGAGGTCATGTACCTGTAGTGTAGACCCTTACCGTGCTATGAGGTCATGTACCTGCAGTGCTTCAGGTGTGGACCCTTACCGTGCTATGAGGTCATGTACCTGCAGTGCTTCAGGTGTGGACCCTTACCGTGCTATGAGGTCATGTACCTGCAGTGCATCAGGTGTGGACCCTTACCGTGCTATGAGGTCATGTACCTGCAGTGCTTCAGGTGTGGACCCTTACCGTGCGATGAGGTCATGTACTTGCAGTGCTTCAGGTGTGGACCCTTACCGTGCTATGAGGTCATGTACCTGCAGTGCTTCAGGTGTGGACCCTTACCGTGCTATGAGGTCATGTACCTGCAGTGCTTCAGGTGTGGACCCTTACCGTGCTATGAGGTCATGTACCTGCAGTGCTTCAGGTGTGGACCCTTACCGTGCTATGAGGTCATGTACCTGCAGTGCATCAGGTGTGGACCCTTACCGTGCTATGAGGTCATGTACCTGCAGTGCTTCAGGTGTGGACCCTTACCGTGCTATGAGGTCATGTACCTGCAGTGCTTCAGGTGTGGACCCTTACCGTGCTATGAGGTCATGTACCTGCAGTGCTTCAGGTGTGGACCCTTACCGTGCTATGAGGTCATGTACCTGCAGTGCTTCAGGTGTGGACCCTTACCGTGCTATGAGGTCATGTACCTGCAGTGCTTCAGGTGTGGACCCTTACCGTGCACGCTGACGTCATGCTTGCCGTCTGCCTGCCCCGCCACGTTGACGGCCACGCAGGTGTAGCGTCCCGTGTCGGACACTTCGGCGTCTTTGATCTGCAGCAGCCTCCCCTCGTTCAGCACCACGGCCCCGTGCTGGCCCGTGATTGGCCGGCCGTCTTTGAGCCACGTCACCGCTGGGCGGGGCACGCCGTCCGCGGCGCACGGCAGGCTGACGTGGCCGCCCCTGGTCACGGTCACGGCCCCGCCCTCGCTGGGTTTGATGGAAGGGCGGACTGGAGTGAGAGAAGGGGAGTGAGTGATGGACACGCCGGGAGAGAAAAGGCTTCTTCATTGGTGGTGAACAGAACGCCGTCGCTAGGAGCCATTGTAGATCTCAACACAACGTTTAGCGTTCATTATCTGGAATGGGCATTTATTTAACATATTCATTATTCATATGATCATTTTTGTCGGGAGAAAACCCTTTTAAAGTGACTTCCAGTGAATTGAGATAAAGTCCATTAAGTAGGGGTTAAGCGTTTTGCTCAAGGATGTGGACATGGGGCGTAAAACCCACAACCTTTAGGTTGGTAGCTGAATGCCTAAGAAAGAAAGAAGCCTACGGTATTGTGGTGAAACCAGGTAACACTGGACTCCGTTGGTGTACTGGTGGTGACGTACCATAGACCTGAAGGCTGTATTCCTTGGAGGTGGTGCCGGCTGAGCTGGTGGCCGTGCAGGTGTAGGAGGCCGTGTCCGCCCGCTCAGCACTGGAGATCTGCAGCTGACGGCCCCCAGACAGAACCCTGACCCGCTGGTCTGACCTCAGCTCAGCTCCTGAGACACCGCAGAGGGAGGGGGGATGAACATTCAAAGACGGCTGATTAAATCAACATGGTACCCTGTGTGGAAGTTAGGAACCCCTTCTTTTCTTTTACAATTTCCTTTGATCCTGTTTTCCTGCCTGATTGTGTGCTAAATAAATAAATTATTTGCCCCCCCCCCTCCATCCCCCAGTCCTCCGTTCTCTCATCTTTTTCAAAATGTTTCTTCCTCTGTTTTCTCACACTTTCTCTCTTCCCTATATCTAAGTCCCGTTCTTCCCTATATCTGAGTCAAACAGAGAAATTGTTCCGATTTTCAATTCTCTTTCCTCCTGTCTCATGCTGTGGAACACCCATTCAGACAGCCCTGCTAACTAACACACACATCCCTACCGTTCTTCCTCCAGGCCAGGCTGGGAGGGGGGATCCCGTTGGACTCGCACACCAGAGTGATCAGACTTCCCTCAATCACCGTCAGTGGAGTCACGTCGTCCGAGGCCCAGATAGTGGGAGAAACTGTAATGACGACAAGACACCCACAGGGGGCGGTCACACCTTACTATACTGCGTCTCAATCAGGGAAGCAAATTGACCAGTTACTGCACTTTAAATTGGCATTTTTGGGTGGTATAATCAAAGCTAGGTAATATTCAAGAGTTGTAAAGACAGAGCAAGAAAGCAAGATTTTGAAACAAAAAAAAATTAATAAAATAAAACAACCCTCCCTCTATGCTCCCTCCCTCCTTCTGTTTCTTCAACAGTCTTTAGTGTTGTATTTCACACACCTGTATAAGGCAACATGGACTCCACTAACAAATCAGGGAAGAGAAGCCCTGATTGGTCGGAAATGCATTTCACTCACCAATAGTAGATGGGTGGACATGGCATTTCTAACAAATGACACTCAAATAATAGCTCTGAAATCGTACCTTCAGGACCATCAGGTAAATGACTGAAGTAGAAACGTATCATTGCGTTGGGAGTGTAGGACTCACCCCAGACGTTGAGGTTGTAGTTCTTCTCCGTCTTCCCGGCGACGTTGGCGGCCTCACAGGTGTACCTGCCGGAGTCCTGTACCTGGGAGCTGTCAATCTGCAGGACAGTCAGCCGTCAATACCAACACACATTTACCGGGAATTTAAACTACATTTGAATTAACTGATTAAACCTCACAGCCCACATGTTATTGTTACTTTATTGTATAAATTCTAAATAGTCGTAGTTATATATTGTAAATAAAGCCTAGCTATACCTTGAGGAGCCTCCCGTTCTCTGAGACCGTTAGTCCTGGTTTCCTGAAGAGCGGGCGGCCATCTTTGCGCCATGACAGAGTGGGTGGTGGTATGGCATCGCTCTGGCAGAGCAGTTCCACGGGACCGCTCAGCATCACTGTGGCATTCACCTCCTCACCCATGATGTTGGGTGGCACTGCGGCACGGACAAATGAACCCGCGTTTACACTGGAAACAGCCTGACCACTGGAAACAGCCTGACCACTGGAAACAGCCAGACCACTGGAAACAGCCTGACCACCGGAAGCAGCCTGACCACTGGAAACAGCCAGACCACTGGAAACAGCCTGACCACTGGAAACAGCCTGACCACTGGAAACCCTCAAAGCCACTCATAGCCCATTTAAAGTCCCAAGAAGAAGGGTGTAGCAAAGTCCATTGCTACACGCCACCTAGGTGGCTGCCATACTCCACCTAGGTGACTTTTCTTGGGCTCATCCAAACAAAGGACACAGGGTGGTGATGTTAAACCGGTTTATTGCCAAGGTTGAGTAAAATGATACATGCAGCTGGTGCTCCATGCTGCCATGTAGGAGATCTCTCCCTGAGAGTGTGTGTGGTGATGGCTGGTTTAACCCATGCACATTGATTACTCAATGCACAACAGGTGTGCAGCCTCACCCAGCTCCAGACTCCAATCAGTCTGACTGGGGCCAGGTGAGGCTGCTTCAACCAGCCATCATCCACACACACTCCCACAAAGGGGTTACTACAACTTCAGCTTCCGTTCATACCGATGTTACTCTGGGATTTCTCCCACAATGTCTTCTGGAACCAACACAGAGACAAATGCACACATTTAAATAGTGAATTTCAAGCACTTCAGTGACCTCAGGAGAGCCACACTTTTTTTGTTTTTGTGAAAAAGGCCCAGTTTCAGAAGCACAGAGATAGCCTGTCCCCTTGTGGGCTAGTCCAAGTGGATCCCACACTAATGGGACGTCTCCCATGCAGACTAATCTCATGGATTTAGTCATCGGGTTATTTTCTATCTGTTCCAGAAAAGAACCTCTCAACCGCTTGCCCTCAATTACGCTCAGGGAAAGCCCTCAGCCCAGGGTCAGAGAACAGGAAGCTTATGGAGGATGGTAGCAATTACAGCGACAACTCAATCTTGTTTCTCAGCACAAGCATCTTTTGATCACAGCAGAGGAGCATTAGGACGCACACACATACGCACGCACACACTCACATACATATCGACTACACACACACACACGCGCGCCCACACACTCACACAGACCACAAATAACTTGCACTTCCACTTTGAGGTTTCCCTTCTTAAAACGATCCCATGCAAGAAATCTGTCTAGAGCAAATAAAGATCACTCAAATTGAACATGATTACACCTGGTATAGCGATTTGGTGTCTACTTCAGCTACATGAGTAAAGCTGAGAGGGGATTCAACTTTGTCTAAACGATACGTCCCCACATACATCTCTTAGAAAATGTATTTTTCAACATCCTTTGAGTATAAGCCCATTGTATCTGAATGATGTGTGGTTTTGTGGCTTTTGTCATGATAAAAACCATAACCGGGGGAAATGACATTAAAAGCATGCAGAATGAAAGCTATCCAGAGAACAGGAACGTCATTTAACACCCCCAGATGTAGACATGGTATAAAGAACTGTAAAGCCCTCCAGCAGGACAGGAGTACCGTGGTACACAGTTGAATGGTGAACAGTCAGTACAAACAGCTGTAACAGTCAGTACAAACAGCTGCTCACCATGTACTCTCAGGTCATACTCTCGCTGCTGCTCCCCGCCAGAGTTGCCGGCCACACAGGTGTAGGTGCCGGCGTCGCTGACCTGGGCGCTGGTCAGGGACAGCAGCCGGCCGCCTGACGACACCTGAGGAGAGCACAGTACGCACATAAACAAACGACACTCTCGCCACGCCACAAGCTGAGGTTACTACATCGTAACGTACAAGTAGGCAAGAGGAAAATCCTTAGGCTTGGCTCCTCAACAGTCACATGGCAGCAGCAATACAAGATCAATAACAAAGTATGTGATAATAAATACTAATAAGTAGCAACATCAATACAACAATGTGTTCAGGTGGTAGTGGTACCAGCCACGGTGGTAGCGCAAAAAATAAATAAATGTACGGCATGTGTGCAGATGGCGATGGCCAAGGAATCGGCCTCAAACAGGCACAGGGGAATGTTGTACTGTTGAGTGCTGTAAGAAACGGCTTTAGCCATAGCCCATTGCAAACACGAAGGAGGAAGTAGGGAGCTGGGCGTCCTGCTCAAGGATGCCTACAGATGAGGCTGGAGACGTTGGGCATCAAACCCAGTGCCTTTCGGCAGGAAGAACCCTACCCTCACCACTACTATCCTGCCCTACGCATGCAGACACAGAGATATGCTACCAGTGCATAGTATGGTGATAGTTAGTTAAAGAAGCATGTTGTTGTTTTGTGACAACGTGCGCAGGGTCATGCATCGTGTTACCTGAACGCCGTCTGACACGCTGGCCACGGGGCGGCCATCTTTGAGCCAGGTGAGGCTGGGTTGAGGAAGGCCTGTGGCCTCGCAGTCCAGCCTGGCCGCCTCGTTCACCACCACTGTCACCGTGCCACCGCGGCTGGAGATCACAGGAGGCACTGGCACACGCAGGGGGAAGAGGATCGTTTGAAGTTACCAGGCATATTCCTTACAGTCCGTCAGTGGTCCCGTTCTACCAGGTGTATGATTACCAGCCATATTCCTTACAGTTCGTCAGTGTAAGCCTCATGGCCCCCATGGCCCTCATGGCCCTCATGGCCTCCATGGCCCTCATGGCCCTCATGGCCTCCATGGCCCTCTTAATGAGCTGAACACTACCCAGCACTCACCATGCACCTGCAGGCGGTGGGAGACCTCTGCTGTTCCGGCTACGTTCACCGCTACGCAGCGGTACACGCCGGCATCCTGCACCCGGGCCCGCCCTATCTCCAGAGCCTGGCCGCGCCTCAGCACGCTCGCCGCGCTGGGCAGTGGGCGGCCATCTTTGTACCACGTGATAGCTGGGAAAACAGAGACGGCATGGTTTGATTATTCTACGGTGAAATCTCACTCTCTTACATTTGCTACAGTTTTATAGGAGCGAGTGAGTCTGCTTGTTTATGCACTTACTCTAGCCGATGTGTATTTCAACCGGTGTTTTATTCAGTAAAATGCAAGGGTAGAGGCGTCATGCATGTCTTACGTATTAAACATAATTCCCGATTCATAATTTAGTAAAATGTATGCTGTATGTCTCGCCAGAAGCAATGGTTAGCAAGGTTGGCTAAAGTCTTTCCATGTCAATGAGAGACCAGAGAATCAGTAGTACATGGGAGTCCCCAACTAACACTTTGCATACTCGAACGCGGCTCAACTATGTGTATTTCTGGTGGCCTTTGTGTGGTTTAAAGGCGTGAAACATAATCACTCATCAGGGCTTCCCACAGCGCTAAACGACCGCCTGTTCCAACAAATCAACTCGTCACCATATGACGACAACGTGCTCCTCCTGGTAGCTCAATTTGAGCTACCAGGAGCCTGACATGCTGTGGTATAGAGTAACGAGTACACCGTCATTAATAGAACACGCCTATGATCTCAAACGGTGCCGTGTGGAGACGGAGAGCTCCGTTCAGTCTGGATAACCTTCCGACTTTAACCTTTTTACCTGACGCTGTGTAACCTTCCAGAATAGTGATCTAGAATCTGCTCTGCTTCGAATAGGAACTGATTGGATAGTGCCACTGCTGTTACACAAAGGGGTAATCACACACACAATAAGGACATTTATTGAAAGTCAAATGTAACACGGCAAATTGCACTCCAAAGACTGAGTCAAACCCCTATTAAAATAGGTATCGCTCATTTTGCACCCCTGAATCAAACGCTGATCTGAAGTCAGCCTTACCGGGTACAGGGCTGCCTGTGGCCTTGCACTCCAGCTGTGTTGAGAAGCCAGACAAGATAGTCTGGTTGACGATTTCTCCAGAGTAGGGAATGCTG
>JACYXH010000392.1:750000-770000 GCA_026745465.1 Lota lota | reverse complement strand
AGTTACTTTCATCTATAATATTATTGTTTCTTGTATTGACTTAATCAACTGAAATTAACATATTCTTCAGCGTACTTGTCTTCAGTGAAACATATGATCCATAGTTGTGCTTGACCGCAGTTTCAAATTCAAGCTTAAAAAGCAAGAGGAGAGCCGTTACTGACCAATCAGGATCAAGTATTTTACAATGCTGTGTGGTAACCTGGACACCAGACGATGTCTGGCCATGTCAGGCTGTGGTATAATAAGCCTGAACCAAGATAGATCTCTCTCTCTCTCTCTCTCTCTCTCTCTCTCTCTCTCTCTCTCTCTCTCTCTCTCTCTCTCTCTCTCTCTCTCTCTCTCTCTCTCTCTCTCTCTCTCTCTCTCTCTCTCTCTCTCTCTCTCTCTCTCTCTCTCTCTCTCTCTCTCTCTCTCTCTCTCTCTCTCTCTCTCTCTCTCTCTCTCTCTCTCTCTCTCTCTCTCTCTCTCTCTCTATATATATGATTTAGTTTCTCACGGTAAACATCCAGCTCGTAGCTCTTCTCCGCTACTCCTGCCACGCTGGCCACCCTGCAGGCGTAGCGGCCCGCGTCCGAGGCCTGGGCGTGGGGGATCTTCAGGTACTGGCCCCGCTCCCCGTACTGCGCCTGGCGGCTGGACAGCAGGGCCAGGCCGCCGCGGTACCACGTGATGGCGGGCAGGGGGACGCCCCGCGCCTCGCACTCCAGCGTGACCGGGGCGTCCAGGATGGCCACCACCTCCGAGGTCACGTTGCCGCCCTTGATGGACGGGGGCACTGGGGGGGGGGGGGAGAGATGGGGGACGCCCAATAGGATGAGGGGGGGAGGAGCAGAGGAGGTGGAACCCCCCATGAATGAGGAATCATGCTGATCACTGTTGTGTTAGACCACGCTATATCATGAATGAGGAATCATGCTGATCGCTGTTGTGTTAGACCACGCTATATCATGAATGAGGAATCATGCTGATCACTGTTGTTGTGTTAGACCACGCTATATCATGAATGAGGAATCATGCTGATCGCTGTTGTTGTGTTAGACCACGCTATATCATGAATGAGGAATCATGCTGATCGCTGTTGTGTTAGACCACGCTATATCATGAATGAGGAATCATGCTGATCACTGTTGTGTTAGACCACGCTATATCATGAATGAGGAATCATGCTGATCACTGCTGTTGTGTTAGACCACGCTATATCATGAATGAGGAATCATGCTGATCGCTGTTGTTGTGTTAGACCACGCTATATCATGAATGAGGAATCATGCTGATCACTGTTGTGTTAGACCACGCTATATCATGAATGAGGAATCATGCTGATCGCTCTTGTTGTGTTAGACCACGCTATATCATGAATGAGGAATCATGCTGATCGCTCTTGTTGTGTTAGACCACGCTATATCATGAATGAGGAATCATGCTGATCACTGTTGTGTTAGACCACGCTATATCATGAATGAGGAATCATGCTGATCGCTCTTGTTGTGTTAGACCACGCTATATCATGAATGAGGAATCATGCTGATCGCTCTTGTTGTGTTAGACCACGCTATATCATGAATGAGGAATCATGCTGATCGCTCTTGTTGTGTTAGACCACGCTATATCATGAATGAGGGCTCTTACTTTGTTACATTCCATGGACTTGCCTGTCACTAATACTGTAGAAATACCAACCTGGAGCTACTCTGCCCTCCAGTTCTTTTTTTAAACTTGTACAATGGTACAGTTGCTTCACTAGTAATTGGATGCTTTAATTGTTCATGGCCTTCTCTGTAAGTTGCTTTGAATAAAGCCAATATTTAATGGGAATGATGGCTCACTACCATTACCAAAACAGAGGAAATCTCTATTAAAAATCTAATTCGACTTTGTATCGATATTTATTCACAGCCTGTGAACTCTGAGCATTAAATACACAATCACAATTACACTGGCCATCACACTGCTCCAGCCAGAGGAGCCTCACCACCACACTGCTGCAGCCAGAGGAGCCTCACCACCACACTGCCCCAGCCAGAGGAGCCTCACCACCACACTGCTGCAGCCAGAGGAGCCTCACCACCACACTGCTGCAGCCAGAGGAGCCTCACCACCACACTGCTGCAGCCAGAGGAGCCTCACCACCACACTGCTGCAGCCAGAGGAGCCTCACCACCACACTGCTGCAGCCAGAGGAGCCTCACCACCACACTGCTGCAGCCAGAGGAGCCTCACCACCACACTGCTGCAGCCAGAGGAGCCTCACCACCACACTGCCCCAGCCAGAGGAGCCTCACCACCACACTGCCTCACCACCACACTGCTGCAGCCAGAGGAGCCTCACCACCACACTGCTGCAGCCAGAGGAGCCTCACCACCACACTGCTGCAGCCAGAGGAGCCTCACCACCACACTGCTGCAGCCAGAGGAGCCTCACCACCACATTGCTGCAGCCAGAGGAGCCTCACCACCACACTGCCTCACCACCACACTGCTGCAGCCAGAGGAGCCTCACCACCACACTGCTGCAGCCAGAGGAGCCTCACCACCACACTGCCTCACCACCACACTGCTGCAGCCAGAGGAGCCTCACCACCACACTGCTCCAGCCAGAGGAGCCTCACCACCACACTGCCTCACCACCACACTGCCCCAGCCAGAGGAGCCTCACCACCACACTGCCTCACCACCACACTGCTGCAGCCAGAGGAGCCTCACCACCACACTGCTCCAGCCAGAGGAGCCTCACCACCACACTGCTCCAGCCAGAGGAGCCTCACCACCACACTGCCTCACCACCACACTGCCCCAGCCAGAGGAGCCTCACCACCACACTGCTCCAGCCAGAGGAGCCTCACCACCACACTGCCTCACCACCACACTGCTGCAGCCAGAGGAGCCTCACCACCACACTGCTCCAGCCAGAGGAGCCTCACCACCACACTGCCTCACCACCACACTGCCCCAGCCAGAGGAGCCTCACCACCACACTGCTCCAGCCAGAGGAGCCTCACCACCACACTGCCTCACCACCACACTGCTCCAGCCAGAGGAACCTCACCACCACACTGCCTCACCACCACACTGCCCCAGCCAGAGGAGCCTCACCACCACACTGCCTCACCACCACACTGCTGCAGCCAGAGGAGCCTCACCACCACACTGCTCCAGCCAGAGGAGCCTCACCACCACACTGCCCCAGCCAGAGGAGCCTCACCACCACACTGCCCCAGCCAGAGGAGCCTCACCACCACACTGCTCCAGCCAGAGGAGCCTCACCACCACACTGCTCCAGCCAGAGGAGCCTCACCACCACACTGCTCCAGCCAGAGGAGCCTCACCATAGACACTGAGGTTGAAGTCCTTGACCAGCTTGCCGGCTGCGTTGGAGACGCTACACTGGTAACGGGCCTGGTCCCCCAGACGGGAGCTCTTGATCCTCAGCAGCTGACCTCTGTTAGTGACCTCCAGGTTAGGGTCCCCCAGGAACACCAGCCTGGGGAAACACAAGCACGAAGACTGATGAATTATAACAAGGTGCCGTGTAGTCCTATCTTTAGCTCTTAAGTTATGTCACGCAACGTTTATCATTATAGAGCTATGCTTTCAAGATGAAACGCCGAAGGATGACTCACTTTTGGTCTTTGAACCACTGGACGGTGGGAAAGGGCTGACCTTTGACCTTGCACTCCAGACTGATCTCCTGGTTGAGAACAGTAGAGAGATCCTTTGGAGAAGCTGTCCCTATGATGCTGGGAGGGACTGGGAAGAGTACCATACATCATGTTAAAATGGTCACAGCATTGTTTAAAAAACCCACATGGATAATGGGAACGTCTTGAAACAAACTCAATACTTAAAATAATACAAGAAAGTTGATTAATGAAGCTAACCTATAATCGACTATTATTATTGTTATGCTTTCTCAATGCATTGAAGAGGAGGAGTGCTTTTGAAAAATGCAGACTGACCCAGGACATCGAGGAAGAAGTCCTTGTCAGTGCTGCCGGCGATGTTGACGGCTTTGCAGCTGTAGCTGCCTGAGTCGGAGGAGGCCGCTTTCAGCAGCCTCAGAGTCCTCCCTCCCTCCAGGATCTGCACACTGCTGCCTGACACCACCTGCGTCAGCGTCAATGTATAAACATAGGATAAAGAATCAGTCAGTTATCAAGGATCAATGGTAGCAGACATGAAGAAAAAAAAAGAAATAAGGGTTTCAGAAACAAGGAAGTCTATTGAAACATTTCTGCAGCGGTCCATGAATCCTGTTTATAAATATACTGCTAAATGTCCTGCTTAAAGATTCAAACAGGAATACACTGACAAAGCCCCTCAAATCTGAACTGCAAATCAGAAAATGGAACCATTCATATTCCCACTGTGGCCGTTTGAGCTGCATTATAATCATGGAGTGGTGAACAAACCAGCCAGCAACACAGCGCTCTGTTCCCCTGTCAACGAACCACCGTCATCATCATATCTATGAGCATGACCCCACACGCACACACACACACACACACACACACGTCCCCACACACACACACACACGTCCCCACACACACACACACACACACACACACACACACACACACACACACACACACACACACACACACACACACACACACACACACACACACACACACACACACGTCTTTGCAGGGCTTACTCTATGATTTTCATTAATGTAGGACAAGCCTCTAATTTTCAACATTAACACTCATCATTCTTATGGAATGTCAGATTATCCCATGGGTGATCCAATAATTGTGGTGTCCTTAATATTTAAACCACAGCATAACATATGTTATGTACAGGGTTTAATAACAGAGTACACACATCTCTCAATATGAACATTAACAGACAAGAAAAAACTGTAGGCTGAAAATAGATTTTAAAGCCATGCTTTTTGGAATCATCTACCTTATGTTCTCATTAGTTCTAATTATGTTCCACTGACCCATGAGTCACATTTTCCAAACTTAAAGTTGATTGTCAATATAAAAGTGAACCCACCAGATTCCCATCCTTGTACCAGGTAATGAAGGGGGTGGGACTTCCTGTGGCGTCACAGCTCAAGCTGGTGGGCTGGCTCAGGACCACAGACACGTTGCCTGGTAAGCCGATGCCACGGAAAACTGGCGGCACTGTGGAATGGGACAAAATGTCAGAACACATGTCCAGAGGTTTGCTTTCAGCAGATTCTCTTCACGTGTGTGTAAAGGAATAGCTCCACTACTCCATGTTCTCTGATATGCATACCGGAGGATTCTCTTTATCACGAGGATAGATAAAAGGTGTTTTAAGAGCTTTAGAAACTCAAGCTTCAAAGCATCACTTCACATGAAGTTGATCCATCTGTATGTCTTGCGCCGTGCACTAATCCTCCAGTCATCCTTCTCAATAGTTACACTAATAGTCTCACATTAAACGTTAGAGGGAAACATTGGCCCCCGGCTCCTACCGGCACCGACGGGCAATCTTGTTCAATTTAGGGGTTTTACTATTTCCATCTGAGTGACTGACTGAGTACTGACTGAGACACACGTCATGGAGGAGGCGCACGGAACGAGCAGGAAGGGGTTTGGCATCTTACTCGACGGGCAAAAGGCGTACATCGGGGATCAAACCCGGTGCCTTTCAACGGAGAGTCACCCGTGCAAGTATCCAGCTTTAAAAAAATAAATAAACTAACAGTGAACTTAAACAGTGTACTTAAAGTGCACCCTCAGAAGCACCCTGGACACCTTTGGCTTTGACCAGTGTGCGCCCACGTAAAGCTCTGTTTCAGTCAGAAGGACGGGCGCCCGGCACCCCGGCGGCTAGGACAGGGGCCTCACCGTTGACTTTGAGCTGGTACTTCTTCTCGGTGGAGCCGGCGTCGTTGGCGGCGGTGCAGCTGTACTCGCCGTTGTCCCGCGGTGACAGGGAGGACAGGATGAGCAGCGTGCCGTCCTCCAGGATGGACACGCCCGGCTCGCCCCCCGTCAACTCCTGGCCGTTACGCAGCCAGCGAATCACAGGCTTCGGGAGACCTGGGGGAGGAGAACCATAGGAGAGGGGCCGATTGAAAGAGTTCCAGAGAGGGAGGGAGGGAGGGAGGGAGGGAGGGAGGGAGGGAGGAAGGAGTGGATAGAGTGAGACGCAACGGTCCAGTAGGGTGGATAGAGTGAGACGCAGCGGTCCAGTAGGGTGGATAGAGTGAGACGCAGCGGTCCAGTAGGATGGATAGAGTGAGACGCAGCGGTCCGGTAGGATGGATAGAGTGAGACGCAGCGGTCCAGTAGGGTGGATAGAGTGAGACGCAGCGGTCCAGTAGGGTGGATAGAGTGAGACGCAGCGGTCCGGTAGGATGGATAGAGTGAGACGCAGCGGTCCAGTAGGGTGGATAGAGTGAGACGCAGCGGTCCAGTAGGATGGATAGAGTGAGACGCAGCGGTCCAGTAGGGTGGATAGAGTGAGACGCAGCGGTCCAGTAGGATGGATAGAGTGAGACGCAGCGGTCCAGTAGGATGGATAGAGTGAGACGCAGCGGTCCAGTAGGATGGATAGAGTGAGACGCAGCGGTGCAGTAGGGTGGAGTACCTGTGGCAGGGCAGGGGAAGGCGATGCGCTGGTTAGCCACTCTCTCCTGCAGGGGGCTGTTGAAGGGGGGCTCCAGTACCTCAACCACTGGGGGTACTGAACACACACACACACACACACACACACACACACACACACACACACACACACACACACACACACACACACACACACACACACACACACACACACACACACACACACACACACACACACACACACACACACACACACACACACTTTCAAGTACATTCATATGGGTCAAATATATATCTAAATACATTCAATATATGTCAGGGAGGGAGCAGAAAGGGATGGGACTTTTTCTTTACTCTCTCTCTTTACAACTCTTGAATCTCATCTACAGCAGCTTAAAGTTAACTGAGGTTCTGGTTCTTCATGTGTGTGTGTGAGGGAGGAGGACCCACCCTGCACCAGGAGCTGGACCCGTGCCTCGTCGGTGCCGGCGCTGTTGGACGCCAGGCAGGCGTAGCTCCCCTCGTCGCCCAGGCCCACGGCGCCCAGCGCCAGGCTGCCGTCGGCGGCCGCCGGGTAGAGCGTGCCGTCCTTGGACCAGCTGACCGAGGGCTCCGGGTCACCCCGGGCCACGCAGGGCAGCTCCACGGGGTGGCCCACCTGCACCTTCATCACCCGGGGGCCTGGCTGGATGCTGGGGGCCACTGGGGAGGGAGGGAGAGAGCAGCCTTACCCCAACAGTGGCTGGTCAAGAACACTTCAACAGGGGGGCAGGCTGGGTCCCCCATGTTTACGTTGGTAGCTGGTTCTTTCCAGAATAGGGTCAATTCTTTGCCATTGTAAACTTTCGTATTCTAAGCATTTTTGCTGATTTGCAGTAGATTGTTTAGCTGTCCATCAGTGAGATGGGTACAGTGAGTGGTCAATTGGTCCATTGCAGGATCATTTATACCTACGGGCAATTTCAGATCACTTGGGGAACTGAATGCCTTTGGGCTTTGAGAACATGAAAACGGTAATGCGTTGGAAAGATAAACAAAGGACATCCATACATTACAAAGAAACCCAGTCATTAGGACTCCACACAAAGCAGAAGCTTCACATATCACAAATGTATTGCCGCTGTTGGTCCCTCTCAAACGTCTTTCCATGTCAGTTATGAATTCGACAAATTAACTGACTTGAAAATGTCAAAATAAGCCAGCAAAAGATGTACATACGACGTATGGAAGATAGCGTTAACTGTCCTTAAATTCCTGTGTGTTTCTTCTTGTATACCAACGACAGCACTGAGCCATGAACCATACCGAGAACGCTGAGATGGATTGACTGGGTGAGGTTGCCAGCGATGTTGGAAGCAACACACACATACAGGCCCGAGTCTGGCACTCTGGTCTCCAAGATCTTCATTGAGCCAGAGGGAAGCTGGTTATGTCTGGAGGAAACAAAACACACACACACACACACACACACACACACACACACACACACACACACACACACACACACACACACACACACACACACACACACACACACACACACACACACACACACACACACACACACACACACACACACACACACACACACACACACACACACACACACACACACAGTGATTTTAGACATGTGACGCTAAGGTAAATAAGAACGCACACATACACGGACTGTGGTGGTCCAGGACAACCTCAGCGCCTCCAAAGGGCTGAGAACGGACAATACAGACCTGCAGCTAGAAGGCAGCTGGGAAAGGTAATAGCCAATCAGTATTATCACTCACAGCTGGTGCAGGCCTGGGAGTAATGGTGGTTCAAACCTGTTCAGGGTGTCTTTTATTTTAACCACTGCAAACTAAACAAGAAAAGGGTTGGGGGCAAACGAGGGCAACCAAGGTTCTTCCCGGATCGGGGTATCTTCTCCTGCGGGGGTCAGTTTTCGGACCGGGTCCTTCTTCGTGTATTTCCAGCTCCCACACCTCCTCCAAGTCGCCAGCGTATTGATCGTTACTCCCAGGCCTGCAGCAGCTGTGAGTGATAATACTGACTGGCTATTACCTTTCCCAGCTGCTTTCTAGCTGCAGGTCTGTAGCGTCCGTTCTCAGCCCTTTGGGGGCGCTGAGGTTCTCCTGGAACCACCACAGGATATGCACACACACACAAAAATACCCACCCACACAGAACCTCAAACTCATCCAGCCAATCACTAACCACATCAACAGATAATCCAGTAAGTCGTACAAATCCAACTGTTAACCACAATTACAGCTCAGGCAGGCCCTCGGCGGTGCAGTCAATCACAGCTAGGTCTGTTATTACTCAGTAGTCTCACCAAACCACACACCATCCCTCGCATACCGCGGAGAGACTACAGGAAAATACAGCAATATGGGGCAAAACTGCATATAACTCAAATCAAGACTGTGTGTGTGTGTGTGTGTGTGTGTGTGTGTGTGTGTGTGTGTGTGTGTGTGTGTGCTTGCGTGCGTGTGGGTGTGTGCGCGTGCTTGCGTGTGTGCGTTTGCATGTATTTATGTGTGTGTAGGTGTGGGTGTATGTGTGGGCACGCGCGCGTGTGTGTGTGTGTGCGTGTGCGTGTGCGCGTGGGTGTGTGTGCGTGTAGGTGTGGGTGTATGTGTGTGCGTGCGTGTGTGTGCGCGTGCAAGTGTGTGTGCGTGTGTGTGCGTGCGTGCGTACATGCATGCGTGTGTGCGTGCGTGCGTACATGCATGCGTGTGTGTGTGCGTGTGTGTGTGTGCGTGCGTGCGTACATGCATGCGTGTGTGTGCGCGTGTGTGTGCGTGCGTGCGTACATGCATGCGTGTGTGTGCGCGTGTGCGTGCGTGCGTACATGCATGTGTGTGTGTGTGTGCGTGCGTGCGGACCTAGGGGAGAAGGGGGAGATGAGCTGCCTCTCCTTGGCCCAGGTGATGGTGGGTGGTGGGAAGCCGTGGGCCTCACAGGGCAGGGTGACGTCTCTGCCCTCCACCACAGACGCCCTGGAGGGCTCCGCCCAGCCGTTCAGACCCCTGTCCTCCCCGCCGGGCCTGGGACGCACTGGAGAGATGCACGCAAACCATCGACTTATTTAGCATTATTATAGGCAGTACAATCTACTACTCTACTCCTTCTAACTCACCAGTAACCAAACACCTTTTTTATCTGCTAGGCATTGATGTTGTTATGGCTTGTGCTTTTGACTGCTAGGATCAACTGGAGCCGTTTCTGCTGCATGTTTCATTTGCAGTAAAGCAACCATCGTTCCACACATCTCTGTGTCCTTGTAGTCCCTGCTTGAGCGCTCATACAAATGTCAAATAAAAACCTCACAGTCTCCGCACGTCTTGCTTCCAACTGGCTCATCTTGAAATAAACGACGAGCAGGACGCACACGGTATTTCACAGACGTCAAACAGACGCCAGCTACTGACGTTATCCTCCTCGGAAAGCTGGATTATTTCAACCTAGCGCCCCGTGGCGACAGAAGCCCAGAGCAGCACTTTGTTGCCCAGGTTGTCTGCAGGAACAAGTGGCCCTGAGCAGCGTGTGGGGCCTTAGACCCGGGCGTTTACCGTAGACCGTGAGCTGGACCTTCCTGGAGCTGAAGCCGGCAGCGTTGGTGGCCGTGCACACAAACTCCCCCGTCTCCCCCCCTGAGGGGGAGCTGATGCGGAGGCTGCCATCGGGGTCCAGGGAGAAGGCCGGACCACCCAGGTCAAGCTGCTGCCCGGCCTGCAACACACACACACACACACACACACACACACACACACACACACACACACACACACACACACACACACACACACACACACACACACACACACACACACACACACACACACACACACACACACACACACACACACACACACACGGAAGGGGCCGTTTAACTTTCTTTAGCTTCATATTTGTTTCGACCAATCATGTTGCTGCAGGCGGGAGTCTGTAAGCGCGTGATTGGCTTGCAGCAGAAGACAAGCATCCTGTCGGGACACTGACGTTCTGAGAAAAGGTGTCTGTAGAGGTTTCAAATCAACATCACGTAGACACAGTAGAAGTGAACACATTCCAATCCCCTTCTGAAAGCCTTTCTCCCCAAACAGGAAAGGAGGCATGATCACTGCGCCCCATGCAGTGTGTGGTTTCCCGTCCCCCCCAGAAGCGCCAACATAGTAAGGCAGATGAGTAAAGCCCTGGTGGGGGGGGGCTGACCTTGGCCCAGGTGATCTCAGGGGTAGGCACGCCGCTGGCCCGGCAAGGCAGAGCGAGGGCCGTGCCTTCCACGGTGCCAAACACCTGGGGCCCGTGCTGGATGGTGGGCATCACTGAGGACACACAGAGAGAACAGCACATGGTTGGTTCAACATAGGCCTCTCATCCCCTAACACCTGGGGCCCGTGCTGGATGGTGGGCATCACTGAGGACACACAGAGAGAACAGCACATGGTTGGTTCAACATAGGCCTCTCATCCCCTAACACCTGGGGCCCGTGCTGGATGGTGGGCATCACTGAGGACACACAGAGAGAACAGCACATGGTTGGTTCAACATAGGCCTCTCATCCCCTAAGACTATATGGGGATCTGGTGCTGTTGCCATCGACCTAGTTATCCTAGCCTTCTGTTCATCTGAATCAAGGCATTGTTCACAGTACCGGGTAGAGTTTCAGAAAGATGTGTGCATGCTTGTGTACATGCACAAGCATGTCGGCAATATCATGCACTTTTTAACACAGAGAGCGAGATGTATAGGTGATCTGTGTGTATATATGTGAGAATGTGTGTGTCTACGAAAATACTTTTATGCACCTGTGCACGTACACATCTGAAAACATTTATCTGTAAGTGTGTTCATGTATGTCTGATAACTGTAGAAAATTAAACATGATGCATAATCACGTTCATATTCATATTATCCAGATGATGTCTGCTCTCTAAATTAGTTTGTTGAAAATGTCAATTTTTAACAAACTTAAAGCTTGCACTGAGGAAGTGACACAGTGGAGGTTTAACTCTGTGGTGTGTCCATGTGTTGTATGTGAGCTGTACCGTAGACCTGCAGCTTTAACTCTGTGCTGTGTCCATGTGTTGTATGTGAGCTGTACCGTAGACCTGCAGCTTTAACTCTGTGCTGTGTCCATGTGTTGTATGTGAGCTGTACCGTAGACCTGCAGCTTTAACTCTGTGCTGTGTCCATGTGTTGTATGTGAGCTGTACCGTAGACCTGCAGCTTTAACTCTGTGCTGTGTCCATGTGTTGTATGTGAGCTGTACCGTAGACCTGCAGCTTTAACTCTGTGCTGTGTCCATGTGTTGTATGTGAGCTGTACCGTAGACCTGCAGCTTTAACTCTGTGCTGTGTCCATGTGTTGTATGTGAGCTGTACCGTAGACCTGCAGCTTTAACTCTGTGCTGTGTCCATGTGTTGTATGTGAGCTGTACCGTAGACCTGCAGGAGGGCGGTGTGGTTGCTGGCCCCCACCACGTTCTCGGCCAGGCAGGTGTACTCCCCCGCGTCCTCCAGACGGACCCTCTCTATGTGCAGACTGCCGTCCTGCCTCACCGTCGCGTACTGGTCAGAGATCAGCTGGAGCACACACACACACACACACACACACACACACACACACACACACACACACACACACACACACACACACACACACACACACACACACACACACACACACACACACACACACACACACACACACACACACACACACACACACACACACACACTTAGATTCTAGTGAAGCTGTCTGTTCTCTCCTCCTCATTACTTCATTCTTTCCTTCTTTCGTTCCTGTGTTGCTTCATTCGATACTTAATTTCCGTCCTTCCTTCCTCCCTCCCTCAGCAGGAAGCAGTGTTCTCTTGTCCTAAGCCCTTCCTTCCTCCCTCCCTCAGCAGGAAGCAGTGTTCTCTTGTCCTAAGCCCTTCCTCCCTCAGCAGGAAGCAGTGTTCTCTTGTCCTAAGCCCTCCCTCCCTCAGCAGGAAGCAGTGTTCTCTTGTCCTAAGCCCTTCCTTCCTCCCTCCCTCAGCAGGAAGCAGTGTTCTCTTGTCCTAAGCCCTTCCTTCCTTCCTCCCTCAGCAGGAAGCAGTGTTCTCTTGTCCTAAGCCCTTCCTTCCTCCCTCCCTCAGCAGGAAGCAGTGTTCTCTTGTCCTAAGCCCTTCCTTCCTCCCTCCCTCAGCAGGAAGCAGTGTTCTCTTGTCCTAAGCCCTTCCTTCCTTCCTCCCTCAGCAGGAAGCAGTGTTCTCTTGTCCTAAGCCCTTCCTTCCTCCCTCCCTCAGCAGGAAGCAGTGTTCTCTTGTCCTAAGCCCTTCCTTCCTCCCTCCCTCAGCAGGAAGCAGTGTTCTCTTGTCCTAAGCCCTCCCTCCCTCAGCAGGAAGCAGTGTTCTCTTGTCCTAAGCCCTTCCTTCCTCCCTCCCTCAGCAGGAAGCAGTGTTCTCTTGTCCTAAGCCCTTCCTTCCTCCCTCAGCAGGAAGCAGTGTTCTCTTGTCCTAAGCCCTTCCTCCCTCCCTCAGCAGGAAGCAGTGTTCTCTTGTCCTAAGCCCTTCCTTCCTCCCTCCCTCAGCAGGAAGCAGAGTGTTCTCTTGTCCTAAGCCCTTCCTTCCTCCCTCCCTCAGCAGGAAGCAGTGTTCTCTTGTCCTAAGCCCTTCCTTCCTCCCTCCCTCAGCAGGAAGCAGTGTTCTCTTGTCCTAAGCCCTTCCTTCCTCCCTCCCTCAGCAGGAAGCAGTGTTCTCTTGTCCTAAGCCCTTCCTCCCTCAGCAGGAAGCAGTGTTCTCTTGTCCTAAGCCCTTCCTTCCTCCCTCCCTCAGCAGGAAGCAGTGTTCTCTTGTCCTAAGCCCTTCCTTCCTCCCTCCCTCAGCAGGAAGCAGTGTTCTCTTGTCCTAAGCCCTTCCTTCCTCCCTCCCTCAGCAGGAAGCAGTGTTCTCTTGTCCTAAGCCCTTCCTTCCTCCCTCAGCAGGAAGCAGTGTTCTCTTGTCCTAAGCCCTCCCTCCCTCAGCAGGAAGCAGTGTTCTCTTGTCCTAAGCCCTTCCTTCCTTCCTCCCTCAGCAGGAAGCAGTGTTCTCTTGTCCTAAGCCCTCCCTCCCTCAGCAGGAAGCAGTGTTCTCTTGTCCTAAGCCCTCCCTCCCTCAGCAGGAAGCAGTGTTCTCTTGTCCTAAGCCCTATCTGTGGCACAGTCTGCCCCCTGTACCAGGGACTCTGCTGAACAACTCGAATCCAGACATAAAACCTCAGACGAATGTCCCTCAGCTCTGATTACAGCTCGGTGAAGCTGTCAGCCAGCACTACCCTACTGCTGGTAGGAACCGGAGGTCTAGCCCCCCCCCCCCCCCCCCCCACACCCCCCCACACCCCCCCACAGCTAGCAGCTAGCAGCTAGCTCAGCAGACAGCACCTCATTACCATGGACAATACGCCTTTTTTTATTGCTTTAATTGTGCTTAATGTTTGCTTGTTACACTATTATGTGTGTCAATTATGGCACCCATTACACTCCTAACCATCCCTGGCAGAGGGATCACCCAGCGTTCCTTCTCAAGATTTCCTCCTTGATAATTAAGGGGGTTTTGTCCTGCCGTTTAGAGGGCTTAGGGTTAGGGGGTGTCATAAGTATACAGCTTGTAAAGCCCTTCGAGACTAACTGTGATTAAGAGCTATACAAATAAAAGTGACGTGACTTATCTACCTTCCACCCTCCCTTCTTACCTTCCTCTCTCCCTTCCATTCCTCTCTTGCTCCCTCTGTTCTCTCCTTCTATTCCATCCCCTCTCCCCCCCCTCCCTCCCTCCCTCCCTCCCTCCCTCCCCTGGTGGCAGCGTACCCACCAGGCCGTAGTTGTGGAGCCACTGCCTCCCCTCCCTCCCTCCCTCCCTCCCTCCCTCCCTCCCCTGGTGGCGGCGTACCCACCAGGCCGTAGTTGTGGAGCCACTGCCTCTCCTCCCTCCCTCCCTCCCTCCCTCCTCCCCCCTCCCCTCCCTCCCTCCCTCCCCTGGTGGCGGCGTACCCACCAGGCCGTAGTTGTGGAGCCACTGCCTCCCCTCCCTCCCTCCCTCCCTCCCTCCCTCCCTCCCTCCCCTGGTGGCGGCGTACCCACCAGGCCGTAGTTGTGGAGCCACTGCCTCCCCTCCCTCCCTCCCTCCCTCCCTCCCTCCCTCCCCTGGTGGCGGCGTACCCACCAGGCCGTAGTTGTGGAGCCACTGCCTCCCCTCCCTCCCTCCCTCCCTCCCTCCCTCCCTCCCTCCCCTGGTGGCGGCGTACCCACCAGGCCGTAGTTGTGGAGCCACTGCCTCCCCTCCCTCCCTCCCTCCCTCCCTCCCTCCCTCCCCTGGTGGCGGCGTACCCACCAGGCTGTAGTTGTGGAGCCACTGCCTCCCCTCCCTCCCTCCCTCCCTCCCTCCCTCCCTCCCTCCCTCCCCTGGTGGCGGCGTACCCACCAGGCCGTAGTTGTGGAGCCACTGCCTCCCCTCCCTCCCTCCCTCCCTCCCTCCCTCCCTCCCCTGGTGGCGGCGTACCCACCAGGCCGTAGTTGTGGAGCCACTGCCTCCCCTCCCTCCCTCCCTCCCTCCCTCCCCTGGTGGCAGCGTACCCACCAGGCCGTAGTTGTGGAGCCACTGCCTCTGGGGCAGGGGGTTCCCAGCCAGCAGCACGCAGGGCAGGGTCAGCGGCTGCTCCTCCACCACACTCAGCAGGCTGGGGCTCAGAGCCAGCAGCGGGGGCACTGCAGGGAGGAGGGAACACAGCTCAGCGTGTGTGTGTCTGTCTGTCTGTCTGTCTGTGTCTCTGTCTGTCTGTCTGTCTGTGTCTCTGTCTGTGTGTCTGTGTCTCTGTCTGTGTGTCTGTCTGTGTGTGTGTCTGTCTGTGTGTCTGTGTCTCTGTCTGTGTGTCTGTCTGTGTGTATTTTTTGTTGTTGCACTAGCCATGAGCAAATTGATGTCAATAAAAAGAGCACACCCAGTCCTATCATCTGGATGAAAATGACATCCAGATGCATATTAATCTGCCCATTATTCAGACGTTGTACCCTTCATTATGTAGCTTCCTTCAATCTGCAGCCGTCCCTTTGCTCAATATTGTTTAAAATATTAGTGCCTAAAGAATAAAACCAGTTCACCCACAACGCAACAAAACCAGGGTTTCCTTCACTCTAAATCAATTTGAGATTTGAAAAAACATACAATTGAAGGCGGCAGTGAAGAGGTTACACAGTGCAGATTGGACTACTTTTGGTGTGCGTTTCTGCGTTACCATGTGAGCCAGCTGTCTGGATTGTCTCTGCACCGCGCTGCTTCAGAAGACCCTGTGGCTTTATATCAGACATGTGACAGAACACCGCAGGTCGACGAGCTGCGCGGTCGGACTTAATCACTGGCTACCTACGGCTTGAACAGCTCTTATGAGTGTGCTGCACACATCACAGATGCTTACACTTACACTTATTGAAAACGATTAACACTTCATTCTCAGCTTTTTTTGCTTCCTTGTTGCTAATGGCTAACTGCAGAGCATAGAATGATGTACCCTGACATGCATGTCTTTGGGGAGGTAAGACAAAACCCCCTGAAAAGAAGATGGGGGAAGAAATAACTCCACACCGAGGTGTTGTGCCAAACGGGGTGTGTGTGTGTGTGTGTGTGTGTGTGTGTGTGTGTGTGTGTGCACTAGTAGGGGACTGTATCAGTGGGGAACTGGGGCAGTTATATTTGTCAGCTAGGGTGGATCCTCTTAAAGGTTTGGCTTACATTGATGTTGTCCATGTTGCCAATAGAGACCCACTTTTTAACAAGACCCATGTGCACATTTGCAGACACAGAAATGCACATACACGATATTTAGAGATGACGGAGAGGCGAATGGACAGTACAGTTGGAAAGATTACATAGAAAACTTGCCCGTGCTGTGTGGCCTATTTTTCACCACTGGTATGCTTTTGAAGTATATCAAATTGCTATGTTTTCTATTGAATACATTGGGGGGAAAAAAGACATCCAGAGGAATGCAGAGAAGAGGGTTGTTTCTTTGAAGATTGGTAAAAGAAATGGACCGACTGCCAAGCTGAGAAGATTCAGAGTCCAAGCAGGATCATAAAGGCAGCACAATGCATAGGCAACAACAACAGTAAGGGTGCTGTTCTTTATTCTATTTGATCTTATCTGCTGTAAAGCACACACACATGTTCTCCCTCTTGACCTCTGCCAGCACCCCCCCAGCGACTTGGCTGGTCTCTCAATCACCTCTCCATCACCTCTCCATCACCTCTCCATCACCTCTCCATCACCTCTCCATCACCTCTCCATCACCTCTCAATCACCTCTCCATCACCTCTCCATCACCTCTCCATCACCTCTCAATCACACGCCTCCCATAACTCCTGCATACTGATCCCCACTGAAGCATCTCAATAATGCCGGCTCCCTCAAACTACTTCCCCTGTAAATAAAAACGTCATTTCATCATTTAAACAACTGGGAACTCTTGTAACTCTTTTTTCGTAGCTTTAGGAAATACAAAATGTATTTGGACTGGAAAGCGCTCAGTGTCGACCTGCTGCAGGATATGAACCTGCATGCTTCTCATCTCATTCTGTTCACCACTTAACGTCACCTCCACGAGTATTTAAAGTCGTCAAACATCTAACCCCCAGCCAGAAGCTCTAACCTCTAAAGTCTCTGCACGCAGGAACCCTAGACCCCGAAACACAAAGCCGCACTGAGATGGAGCACATCTCTCTGGGTCTCAGGTCTCTCGTAACATTTCTCTTGTTATAGCGAGCAGGGAGCGAGTGTTCCTACCCAGTCCCGTCACCGTGACCCTGGCCTGGGCCTGGGTGCTGCCGAAAGGGTTGTGGGCCTCGCACACGTACACCGCCTCATCCTCCACCCACAGGTCTGGAGAAGACAGAAGACGGTTTCACGGTTATCATGCGCACTTCTCTGTGCATTCAATCCAATTCAATCCAATCCACATTGTTATTCCGTGCATAGAAGACATGTGGGACGGACAACATAAAAGTACAAGACGACACACAAGTGGGGTCTAAAAGGTAGTTCCAGTGCGCGCTGAGAGGAGAACAGTAAAGACGACACACAAGTGGGGTCTAAAAGGTAGTTCCAGTGCGCGCTGAGAGGAGAACAGTAAAGACGACACACAAGTGGGGTCTAAAAGGTAGTTCCAGTGCGCGCTGAGAGGAGAACAGTAAAGACGACACACAAGTGGGGTCTAAAAGGTAGTTCCAGAGCTGAGAGGAGAACAGTAAAGACGACACACAAGTGGGGTCTAAAAGGTAGTTCCAGTGCTGAGAGGAGAACAGTAAAGACGACACACAAGTGGGGTCTAAAAGGTAGTTCCAGAGCTGAGAGGAGAACAGTAAAGACGACACACAAGTGGGGTCTAAAAGGTAGTTCCAGTGCGCGCTGAGAGGAGAACAGTAAAGACGACACACAAGTGGGGTCTAAAAGGTAGTTCCAGAGCTGAGAGGAGAACCGTAAAGACGACACACAAGTGGGGTCTAAAAGGTAGTTCCAGAGCTGAGAGGAGAACAGTAAAGACGACACACAAGTGGGGTCTAAAAGGTAGTTCCAGTGCGCGCTGAGAGGAGAACAGTAAAGACGACACACAAGTGGGGTCTAAAAGGTAGTTCCAGTGCGCGCTGAGAGGAGAACAGTAAAGACGACACACAAGTGGGGTCTAAAAGGTAGTTCCAGAGCTGAGAGGAGAACAGTAAAGACGACACACAAGTGGGGTCTAAAAGGTAGTTCCAGAGCTGAGAGGAGAACAGTAAAGACGACACACAAGTGGGGTCTAAAAGGTAGTTCCAGAGCTGAGAGGAGAACAGTAAAGACGACACACAAGTGGGGTCTAAAAGGTAGTTCCAGAGCTGAGAGGAGAACAGTAAAGACGACACACAAGTGGGGTCTAAAAGGTAGTTCCAGAGCTGAGAGGAGAACAGTAAAGACGACACACAAGTGGGGTCTAAAAGGTAGTTCCAGTGCGCGCTGAGAGGAGAACAGTAAAGACGACACACAAGTGGGGTCTAAAAGGTAGTTCCAGAGCTGAGAGGAGAACAGTAAATGACTCCAGGGACTGCGACAGCATTCCTCCGGTCCGTCCGAGGACGCCCACTCACTGGTGATTCGCAGCTCCCCGCCGCTCTGGGTGACGGTGCCGGGCGAGGGGGCCCGGCGGAGGAGGGAGGACCCGTCCCCACGTCTCCAGCTGACCAGCGGCTCGGGGTAACCCCGGGCGCGGCACAGCAGCGTCACGTTGGAGCCGACGTCTGCCCACACATCGCCCGGCTCCTGGGTGAACGTGGGCAGGGCTGTTGGAGTTCAGAGATGGGTGGTGGTGGTGGTGGTGGGTGGTGGTGGGGAAGGTTTTGTTGGTGGTGTGGTGTGGTGTTGATGGTGATGGTAGTGGAGGTGGTGGTGGGGGTGGAGGTGGTGGTGGGGGGGTGGTGGGGTGGTAGTAGTGGTGGTGTTGATGGTGGGGGTGGAGGTGTTGATGGTGGGGGTGGGGTGGGGTGGAGGTGGGGGTGGGGTGGGGGTAGGTGGTGGTGGTGGATGGTGGGGGTGGGGGTGGTGGTGGTAGTAGTGGTGGTGTTGATGGTGGGGGTGGTGGTGGAGGTGGGGGTGGTGGTGGTAGTAGTGGTGGTGTTGATGGTGGGGGTGGTGGTGGAGGTGGGGGTGGTGGTGGTAGTAGTGGTGGTGTTGATGGTGGGGGTGGTGGTGGAGGTGGGGGTGGTAGTAGTGATGGTGATGGGTGATAGTGAGAGATAACGTTTGGGTGCGGAAGAGGGGGAGTAGAAAAAGGAGGAAGAGGATGATGACAGTGAATGAGAATTAAATAAAGAGGGTTTACAAGCCTTAGACAACAGTCCATCTGTGTCTCATTCGAGCAAGAATGACGTTATCACTTCTCGTGCTATTTAAGGGCCCTGCGTGCCTCAGAGTGTGTGTTCTACAGGAGTAAAGTAGGCTCGCTTTATGCTTGGCAGTTAAGGGGGACGTTCTAGATAGTGAGCTCATCTCATAATAAGGGTACTCGAGCCTAGAATCTGTTCCTGTCTGCGCTGCCAAGGTGAGGCATTCAAGCAACCCAAGGGGCTTTGCTGGCCCATCATTCCCCTGGGATTACAGGCCCCGGTGACAGCCTCTCAGCGTCTGCAGCTCACCTCCCACGTCCAGGGTGACGCTCCCGGACGAGGTGCCGGCTGAGTTCCCAGCCACGCAGGCGTAGACCCCGGCGTCCGACGCCCGGGTGTCTGTGATGGTCATGGTGCCGCCCAGGGCGTCCACCTCCACCCGGGAGGACCGGCCCAGCGGCTGCTCTCCTGGGGGATAGGAAGGGGAACACGCTGGGGTCAGGTTGGGTCTGAGGCTAGTCTAAATGACGGGGACCAGATACAAATCCATAAAGCAACGGGTGAAAGGTCCTTAAACCTGTA
>JACYXH010000392.1:742500-745000 GCA_026745465.1 Lota lota | reverse complement strand
CTCTGCAAGCCAGCCTCTGGCTTGAGGGTCAGCACACTCAATCATCCTCACACATCAGGCCTCAGGGTGAGTTATAGGGAGGGGTTTGGGGACAGAGGCCTATTATACACTAGAATATCCCCTATAAATCTTTGCACTATAAATCCTCACACATGCAGATGCACACACATGCAAGCTCACACACTCACACATACACACACACACACACACACACACACACACACACACACACACACACACACACACACACACACAGGCCCATGCGCAAGCACGCACACTCACACTCACCATGTTTATGTATTCAGATGATATATAGTTGCGACAAAGGACAATAAACACATCAACTTTAGTGTAGGATTTTCCTCCTGCCGGTTCCCCGTTCCCTTCATACGTACAGTGTCTCAGCCAGTGTGTGTGAGTGGTGAGCTGCCAAAAGGAGAGCCTCACACTGGTGGTGTATGAGCTGGGATATTCCCCGCTCTCTGTTTGAAGCGCTTTGGCTGACTTGAAAAGTGCAATATAAATTCAATGAATGATTATTCAGCATTGTTAATATTTGTATTGTCTAAGACAACTCCATTGGTCCTATTTGACTATTTTAGTTATTTTAGCTGTTAATATCTGCTAAATCTTAGCAGCCACTTTTATCCAAAGAGACTTTCAGTGAATCCAGCCAGGTGCTCACTGCTGCCTACAGGTATACAGCGGACATGGGGGGATCGAACCCAGAGCCTTTCAGTTGGGAGTCACCTACCCCCCCCCCCCCACCATCTTCTGTCACCATAGACACACCACCACACTACACTGCCCCCCCACACACACACACCACCACACTACACTGCCCCCCCCCACACACACCACCACACTACACTGCCCCCCCCACACACACACATCCACCACACTACACTGCCCCCCCCACACACACCACCACACTACACTGCCCCCCCCCCCACACACACCACCACACTACACTGCCCCCCCCCACACACACCACCACACTACACTGCCCCCCCCCCCACACACCACCACACTACACTGCCCCCCCCCCCACACACACCACCACACTACACTGCCCCCCCCCCCACACACACACCACCACACTACACTGCCCCCCCCCCCCCCCCCCCCCACACACACACCACCACACTACACTGCCCCCCCCCCCCACACACACACACACCACCACACTACACACACACACACAGACGCACAAACACAAACGCGTCACCTTGCACCGTGAGGTAGACCCACGCCGAGGCCACGCCCCCCTCATTGGCGGCCAGGCACTGGTACCAGCCGGCCTGCTCCGGGGCCACGGCCCTCAGCTCCAGAGAGAGGTCGGCCAGGGCGCCGACCCGGGGCCCCAGCTCCTGGCCCCCCCGCAGCCAGGTGAGGTTGAAGCGCACGGAGCTGACCACGTGGCAGGTGAGCGCGGCTCTGGAGCCCGGGGAGGCGGTGGCGTTGCCCCCCGCTGTGACGACCGGGGGCGGCTCTGGAGCGAGAGAGGAGGGGGCGAGCGTTAAGGGTGCTGGGGTCCTACAGCTTTCCTTTCAGTGTACCTTTTTAGAAATGTCCTCCTTCATCCGGAGAATATCTGTTTGGATTTACTGCGCCTGCCTTTGTGAGACCATTTCAAGTTGAGACAGCTCCCGGTTCATGTGTAACCAATCGGGGCTTCTCTTCCCTGATTTGCTAGGGGAATCCATGTTGCCTGTCACTCAAAGGTGCGTGAAATGCAACACTCCTCTATGGCAGAGGGAGCGGAGATGGAAGGGACTTTTTTAGTTAGTTTCAACACAGCACTCTTTCTGTGCTCTCTCTCTCTCGTTGCAGCAAGTCTTACCTTCCTGTTTTGTTTTTACACTGCGAATTTACACACTTTCATTACTATCATGATCAACTGTGTTTGTGTCTCAGTAGAGTGAATAATGCATCTCTATGATGTTTTCTCCATCTACCTTCTATAGGGAAAGCATACAGACACATGGTCTTTGAGTTGTGCGGTGTTCCTCGCCAGTCTCTCTGTACTGCACACATACATGTGCCCTGAATCACACAGCACATCTTAGTAGCACATCTGGAATTGCACAAAAATGGCCCTTTGGGACTTAGTGAATACTTAAGTAACTATTAAATAGGATTTTAAAGGATACAGGAGGACATAAATAGATCGTGTTTGTGTACATATGACTTGATCATACCCAGGCGCAGCTGTCTATTGTTGAACAACTCCACCACACAAAACACCATAAATCCCACTGTGTGAGGTGTGCATCTAAGACATCAGCTCATAGGTTTGGGCTGCATTCCCCATAAGGTTTCATTCAGTCTGCCATGTCACTGCCGAGGCCCTGAAGCCAATAACATCAGCCTCATGTCCCCTGGTGCAGCAGGATTCCAACCATATACACATAATCAGGGCAATGCCTGAGCAGCAAAAGTGAGTGTGAGCACATGTTCTACTGAGCAGACGTAAACTCCACCGTTACTCTTGCCGGAC
>JACYXH010000392.1:737500-740000 GCA_026745465.1 Lota lota | reverse complement strand
TCCTCAGGTCCATGGTGGGCTTCTGGGAAAAGCCAGCGCGGAAGTCAATGGTGCTCAGGCCAGAGGTCCGAACCGAATGCCTTCCCTGACTGAACGTCTGCAGAAAGCACAAAGTCAACACACTTCAGCCTTTCTGTCATTTGGAAATACAAACACAAATCTGGTGTTTGACAAGTGTTTTTCTCCATAAATAGTGTGTGAAGAGAGTTCCAGACTGTAACATTAGCATTTTCTTCTTAGAACGTTGATTTACTGAAAACAGAAATGGTGTTTGATGTTTATTTATCACAATTGGATTAGGTATAATAAGGAATGCAAGGCAATAGAAGTGTTCAGTAACATACTGGCTAAGCCTACTACTGCAGACAGGATACTCATGAAACTAAGTCACTCACTACTAAAGAATGAAAACGTGCAACGTTTAAGACACAGACTGATAAAAAGTCCCATCAAACTTTAATTAGACAAACAAAAACACTGTAATCAGTGCATGACTAGTGAGTGTGTGGTGCTTCATCAAGCCCAAAACAACAACCTTTGAAGCACGTCTGGAGATAGAGCGTTACTTTGAAGGTTACCGAGAGGTGGAAAGCCCCTCTCCCCTTAGCAAAGTCCTAATTCAGAACAACGACTGCACACACAAACTGCTGTTCAACACTACCTAAAATTAAACAATGTGCTTTTACGGTTCTGTAAGGTTTTGTAATTCCTTTTGGATTTCATTTGACCCAAGATCCTCTGAACTAAACCACTTAAGCTTAAGTTAGTTAAAGACTAAGACACTAGGTCGCTGAGCCATTGGCTGAGTGTCGTCGGCATGTTTACGACTCTCTGATGATCTAGAGGAGACGCGTTCGAAAGGTGACTCTCCAGACAGCTCTCAGCATGAGGTGTAGCCCGGGTAGGCCAGGCTACAATGCCAACGCCTCCGCAGTCTTCAAGTCGTCACGGCCACTTAACCTGCCCTAACGGCGGCCATGCAGTGATCCTGGCTTCTTTAGTCCGTCAGTCAAAGGGGTCATAACTTGGGAGGAGGGACACTCCCAAGGGTCTCGCCAAAGACAATGTGCAGTCATGTGTGTAGCCGATGGCTACGTCCCCTGTCATTAAGTCCCTCGTTTCCTGATTTTAACGCTCTGGCGGGGTCCTGGTCCACGCCAGCGCCGCCCCGCTGAGACCAACACTGCAGGGGACAGAAGGTGTATCCTTCCGTACCATACAAAGGTTCGTATGTAACAACAAACAGAGCAGATTTATAGCTTAGAGGCCTGACGTTGCTGTAGATTTGGACCCGAGCATGAAATATTAGGACCTGGATGTAAAAGTGCATGTGGAATCCCTTAGCTGATATCTGGCCAAACATCCCAGCTGGAATGAGCCGTCGCTGGCCACAGCTGTGATCGTCCGGAGTGGAACGCAGGAGAGAGTGGAGACCCCCGAGTCCCCAGAGCTGAGACAACCAGGAAAATATTGTGCTCTGCAAGGTGAATAATATAACATCCCCTTTTTTTATCTGCGCTCGGCGTTGGCGGGAGACAGCAGCACCTCCCAAGACCTCTTTAGTTCCTACAGAATATAAAATACTGCGAAGCTCTCTATGCCCCATTCATTTTGATCATTCATGTACGCTGTTCTCTGTGGGACATCGGGCTGGTCGGTCACACACACACAGAGACAGAGAGAGAGAGCTACAATGTTCCTTCCTCGACCATAACGGTCAGACAAAGAAATATCAACTACCAGCATTTATACAACCAATTACAGAGAACGCTGTTGAGGACAACACCTATTGGCCTAAGGGACACACACACACACGCGCGCACACGCGCACACACACACGCACACACACACACACACACCATAAAGCACACACACACACACACCATAAAGCACACACACCATAAAGCACACACACCATAAAGCACACACCCCATAAAACACACACACACACACACACACACACACACACACACACACACACACACACACACACACACACACACACACACACACACACACACACACACACACACACACACACACACACACACACGGGTGGGGTTGATAGTGAGGTGAACCTTCCCTAAACCGGCACAGTTTCCAATTAAGGTGAGATTAGCGAAGGATCCCAATCCTGTTTTCAAACATACACCAGGATCTGAGTTGAAGTGTCACACTCCATTAGCCTGGAGTTCAAACACAGCGCAGCGCCCAAATCAAACCCCTTTCACCCCTAAAGTGCATATGAATCCACAGCTCCTAACACTGGCCTAGGAAGCCCTGCTACAGAGGAGGTGGTGGGGGTTGAGCGGGAGAGCCACAAAGAGGTCTACATTGTCCAAGAAACAGAACAGAGGCTTCTGCTGTTCACACGAGAGCAGCTTCGGACTCGATGGGGGACAGAGAGCTGATAGAGGGAGGAGATAGAGGGATTTACAGAGCTGGAGATCATTTGATGGCAGACAGGGTGCATAGTGAGTTATAAGGTGAAACAGTAGTA
>JACYXH010000392.1:710000-732500 GCA_026745465.1 Lota lota | reverse complement strand
ACTCAGGTCTGTTTCTATGTCATTCTACGCCCAGGGTATTGGGGAGAGTAAGCCATCTTAAGCTCTGTCATTAAAGCAACGGCCAGAGGAGCACTGTACCATGGGCAGCGTGGTACTAGGTACTTTGCTTACGTAGCTTACTTTGTTCTGTCCATTAATGAGCTGCTAAGTCTGTTGTAGAGTCATCCAGGGTGACTTCAGCTGTTGCAGCTGTGATGTGGCCTAAGCCTGTTGAGAGGCTGCTGGCAAACACACACACACACACACACACACACACACACACACACACACACACACACACACACACACACACACACACACACACACACACACACACACACACACACACACACACACACACACACACACACACACACTCTGCTCATGTAGGCATATTGAAAAACAAGGGTTCCCTTGTTAGCAGGTGGACAGTTACAAATGATCCCTGGTGTTTAGGAGAGGGCGAAGCTTGAGTTCTCTCAAATCACTGGGACAACTTTTGTCCTAAACTTGATGAGCAGGGCTGAACAGATGGCAGATAAAATAAAAAGCAAACCTTCACAAACAATTCAATGTAACACATCTGATGGCGATAGCCAATTGAATTTCCCTCCAGATGATCTATGCTAGTCTGCGTAGGCGCGGAGGGGGAAGGTTGTGGCAATCAGAACTCTTTGGAAATGTGTCTTCCGTTAACCAACGGAAAATGGAACGTCAGCCAAACCCTTCAGAGTTGGAAAAGCGGACATATTTTTCCTTGCAAGGAACGTTTCCAGCATTCTAGTGGACACACTTTGGACTCTCCTCACAACCCTAGGGTGCCGTACCAGTACCCAGTACCAGTACCCCAGGCTGGACACCAGTCACTATGCCCGTACCAGTACCCCAGGCTGGACACCAGTCACTATGCCCGTACCAGTACCCCAGTCTGGACACCAGTCACTATGCCCGTACCAGTACCCCAGTCTGGACACCAGTCACTATGCCCGTACCAGTACCCCAGGCTGGACACCAGTCACTATGCCCGTACCAGTACCCCAGGCTGGACACCAGTCACTATGCCCGTACCAGTACCCCAGGCTGGACACCAGTCACTATGCCCGTACCAGTACCCCAGGCTGGACACCAGTCACTATGCCCGAATTCAAGGAACAAAAGGACTATAAAAAGCTTTGATACCAACCACAAACTTTGTCCAACATACTCCCATTTGTATTAGCAAACACATTTGACCCTTTTGCTTCAGATTCCTTTTCTTTTCACAAAATAACAGTTGACAAATGTTAGAAGATGTCGCCATTATCCATTGAACACATTGGTATGGTGAAACCTGTCCCATTGTCTCCCACCTCCACACAGGAAAGAGCACAATAAGTGGCAGTAGCACAGCTGTGAGAGTGAACTCGCACCAGATAATGCAGAGAACAGACCACACAGCATAACGCAGCAAACTCCTCAAAACATACATCGTCTTCTCCTGTATTGCTTGCCAATGACTTGAGACTAGTTTATTCATGAGTAATAACGATACAAAAAAGAGATTTGTTATCGAGTTCTTTCTATTACCCCCTTATGAAGTACACGTGTGCTTTGACACTCTGGAATGGTTATGAAACCGACCAGGTAGCTCTGCAATTGATATTCAGGCTTTAGATAATTCACTGGGAATCACACACAAGTTCACTGTTGAGATTACAACATCTTTCTGTTTCCTGGCGACAGTCCCAGCAGGGATTTCCATGGCCCTTCCATTCAAAGTTCTCTCATTAATGTTTTCCAGGCAATATTCGATCCAACTCGACCGAGAGTTTGCCGCGGCTCAAGGAGCCATCCAGAACATCAAGGAAGACAGTCAGTAAAGTCAATTTAACCTCAATGTTGTTGGTGCTCGGATCGCAATCTCGATTTAGAAATGTGTGCATAAGTTCTGAAGGCAGTCTGAGAAAGCAAAGCTGCTTTGTTTCTTGGTTACAACAGAGGATTGGTGTTGTCATGGAAAAACAGTAGACACTATTTTCTCATTCCTGGAGGCTTAAAACTGGCCATTTGAACACACGGTTATTCCTCTCTATAAACGGGGCTTCACAGAGCTCACCTAGCCTACCACTGAGACAATCACCTACTGGATACTATGCTCAGTATCACGCATTGCCAAGGCTATTTAATGACCCTTATACTCATAGAATGAATAGAGTGAACGTGAAGATGAATTTGGAGATAAGTTACATTTGGCCATTCAAAATCGAATCAGCCAGGGGCCTCATGTGTATGATATAGTCACGAGATGGATCACATCTCAGGATGTCTTCTCCTTTCTCAATTGCTCCATCTCTCAGTCCTTTCTCCCTCTCTCTCTGTTAATCTCTTTTCCTCTACATCCCTCTCTCTCTCAGTTCATCTCTTTTCCTCTACATCCCTCTCTCTCTCAGTTCATCTCTTTTCCACTACATCCCTCTCTCTCAGTTCATCTCTTCTCTACATTCCTCTCCCTCAGTTCATCTCTTCCCCTCTACATCCCTCTCTCAGTTCATCTCTTCTCTCCCTCCCTCTTTCTCAGTTCATCTTTTCTCCTCTACATCCCTCTCTCTCTCAGTTCATCTCTTCTCCTCTACATCCCTCTCTCTCAGTTAATCTCTTCTCCTCTACATCCCTCTCTCTCAGTTCATCTCTTCTCCTCTACATCCCTCTCTCTCTCTCAGTTCATCTCTTCTCCTCTACATCCCTCTCTCTCAGTTCATCTCTTCTCGTCTACATCCCTCTCTCTCTCTCAGTTCATCTCTTCTCCTCTACATCCCTCTCTCTCAGTTCATCTCTTCTCCTCTACATCCCTCTCTCTCTCTCAGTTCATCTCTTCGCCTCTACATCCCTCTCTCTCTCAGTTCATCTCTTCTCGTCTACATCCCTCTCTCTCTCTTTTATGTATTTTCCTCTGCACATGTTTCCTCTGTGCTCGCTCTGTTTTCTTCCAGCTCTTCTTGCTATGAAGATATGGATCTGTGTCGGCTCCGGGGTCTTTACTGCTGATTCAGGTTTAGGCTGACTGAACCGAGAGCGGCCACTGTTCTGTTCAGTCTGTGAGCTCTGGCCCGTAACTCCTTAGTCAACCCGTCTGAGAAAACACATGTGAGGCGAACACGCTGTGTAATTAGCATGCTGCTGGAGGGTGAACATTTGGGGCGCACACACACACACACACACACACACACACACACACACACACACACACACACACACACACACACACACACACACACACACACACACACACACACACACACACACACACACACACACACACACACACACACACACACAACTGCAGTACGTCTGATATATCAAACTACATGTTCAATAATTGCTCACAACAATCCCACTTTACTGAGTGGAACCAGGTGGATGTCCAGTAGGTATCCCACCACCAGATGGGTCTAAATGGATACACAGAGGATCCCATGACGTCACCTCCTCAGATACATCCACATGATCATCAAGAAACTTTCATCAAGACGCCATGACCAAAGCTGGACCAATCATACTCGACTTTTGAATGTGTGTGTCTGTGTGTGTGGATCTGTCTGGATGTATTATTTTTTGGCAGTGGTAGATATTGCTAAGATAAGGAGATATGTAGGCTTTATTTAGCTAAAAAAAATGTTTCCTTTGCTGTCAACAGTTTAACAAACAAAAGACTGAAAAACAATACGTAATTTTGCCTGGGAGTGATTCAGAATCTGCTCAAGTTAATTTAGGAACAAACATCAACCAGAACAATGCTGTACGGAAAGTCACGCACGCACACACACTGAAAACTTGTTGAGACAAAACTTGGAACAAACAACAAAATGAACCACCAAAAGAAAGCCACTCACCACTCAAGCAAATGGGTAAATAGGTGTTGATACAGGAATATTAGCAACTTCACTACCGGCATTCACAAATCACAAACTCAAAATAGTGCGCTCATAAAAGCAAGAAAGTCGCATATAATTTGACCTTATTATCGCATACCGATGGTGTGCATCAGCCATGCACTTCAATCAGTTCATAGGAGACGTGAGCTCATAGGAACTAGCAACAGAGAACCGACAGAGTAGCTCTCTTTTGTCAAACAGGGGAAGAAGGTACATAAACGCTGTCAGCTGCTCTGGGACTGATGCTGACCACAAGCCCAACAGGACAGCTCTGGGACTGATGCTGACCACAAGCCCAACAGGAGAGCTCTGGGACTGATGCTGACCACAAGCCCAACAGGACAGCTCTGGGACTGATGCTGACCACAAGCCCAACAGGAGAGCTCTGGGACTGATGCTGACCATAAGCCCAACAGGAGAGCTCTGGGACTGATGCTGACCACAAGCCCAACAGGACAGCTCTGGGACTGATGCTGACCATAAGCCCAAACAGGAGAGCTAGTTCTGATGATGTGTGTGATTTGTCAAATGAACCACATGAAAGAGCAGAAATAGAGTTGTTTGTGTGTGGCCTGACACTGGGTCTGAATGCCGCAAGAGACACAGCACAGAAAATATGGCAACCGGCAAGGGCATGTGAAGAGCCCAGCCAATGGATGACCTGCCTTAGGTCTGAACAACCACAAATCATATGGACGTTTTGTACAACTGGTGAGGTCCTTGTGCCTCTTATTAAGCTGTCCCTGTCTGGTTTATTTATCTACTGTGTGACGAGGGTGTGTGGATGGCCCTGTTTCTTTTCTAGAATCAGAGCAAAGCTGATCTGTTCAGGAAAAATGAAACCATGTCTTTGCTTAGAGTTGTTTTCCCCAGGAAGGCATTCTATTGGTTTTCCCGACGGGCAGGAAATCTGGCAAACACTACAGAAATAAATCAAAGCTATCGATTGTGAGGGAAATAAATATTCTTTTTTTACGTTGACAGTCTGGCTAATGCAGATGACAGGGGTTACTTTTCCTGGTTGTTACTTACTGCTTTCAGAAACATCTGCCTAGTTCCTCCCTGCAGACATTTTGCCTCATCCTATCTGCACAGTAGACATTGGGGTCTCTAAGTCAAGTCCTTCATTGTTCGTTGTTGTGCTTCAACATGGACATAACCCAGGAACAGAGGGAGTCCCAGTCCCAATGCAGAGAGCCTCTCTGCATCTGCTCTCTAAATGTTCACAAACCCTGCATCAGTCAACAGGGTTACACAAGATGCTCTACTGTTTTCCACAATGCAACACAAGACAGGTGTTCATTGTGTACGTAGTCCTGGCAACAAGAGGTTTTGGGATTAGTGGTAGACTAAGGAGAGGATGAGAGAGGCAATAAGAGGAGGAAGGGGAGATGGTTTGACGTAGTCAAGGGAAGGGATAAAATGATGACCTTTCTAGGGTCAGGGAGGGATTTAGAAATAGGAAACCCTTGTGAAATACACATGTTTAACATACTGAGTCCAATCACAAAAAAGACAAATTGTATTGTTTAAGAGTAGGCCTTCAATTCTAGTTTTTACAAAGGAACAAATGAAGAGCATGCACAAGGGGTTTACTATAGTAATGCATATTGTTGTAAAAAAAAACTTCAGCTTGTGAAACAATTAGGAAGGATTTTGCAGAAAGAAAGTTACAATTTGTTTCATTGGATGAGTGTGTTTATTTTAACAATACATTCTAGACAGGAATGCTGAGGCAAACTGAAAAGCAACAGTTGCAAGTCTGCAATACTGTCGACCACACAGACACACGCACAAGGTTTTGGTTGCATGTGACTGCAGAACTGTACGTACTGGCTTCCAATATTTCAAGAGTTGAATATATATTCCATGTTCTGTATTTCAGTCCTTGTTTCCCCGTCTTGTCTGGTCCAGCCCTCAGAGGTCGGGTCAAGTCCGACAGACAACGAGCCCCTCGGTTTGGCTGTCGTCGTGGTCCCCTCATCTTTTGTCCACTCAACACACACACACACAACCTCTTAAAGCCATTCACAACTAACCTCCTAGCCAAAGACAAACAGTGGCACCCTCTGTCTTTATCAGCTGCCCAGACGCTGACAGCGTATACACCCAGCCAGGGGTTCTGCCGGCGTCGCTCAGGAAATGTTTCAGCAGTGTGCAGCAGACTGCTCTCTAAGAGCCAGCCAGCCACGGTGTGTGTGTGTGTGTGTGTGTGTGTGTGTGTGTGTGTGTGTGTGTGTGTGTGTGTGTGTGTGTGTGTGTGTGTGTGTGTGTGTGTGTGTGTGTGTGTGTGTGTGTGTGTGTGTGTGTGTGTGTGTGTGTGTGTGTGTGTGTGTGAGATGCACTCGACCTACAATACATAGACATAGCCATTTACGACTCTGTTCTTTTTGTTGCTTCAGTTTATTTAAACACCAGTTTAGTTTAGTTCAACACCAACCAGAACAATGCTGTATGGAAAATCTAGCACACACACACTGAAAAAGACCCAAAGTTGAAACAAAAGTTTGAGCGAGCAACAAAATCTACAGCTAAAACTATGACTCAAGTGAAGGGTGAATAGATATTGGTCCGGGACAGAGTCAAACCCATTTCCTGTTCTTCATGTTTGCATGTTCACCCTTTTATTTCCATTGGAATACTTTATCATGAAGATCTCACTGGGAACATTGACAGATGCCTTTACATCGTAAACAAACAATGTGGAGAAACAGCTTCCAAGTTGTAAACACGATGAACGTGGGGCATTATATTTGACAGGATATCTTGAAGGACATGAGGTCACGTTATTCTGGAACCCGTGGGTCCACACCCTCCAAACCTCCTAACCCTAACCCTCCAAACCTCCTCCTAACCCTAACCCTCCAAACCTCCTAACCCTAACCCTAACCCTCCAAACCTCCTCCTAACCCTAACCCTCCAAACCTCCTCCTAACCCTAACCCTCCAAACCTCCTCCTAACCCTAACCCTCCAAACCTCCTCCTAACCATAACCCTCCAAACCTCCTCCTAACCCTAACCCTCCAAACCTCCTCCTAACCCTAACCCTCCAAACCTCCTCCTAACCATAACCCTCCAAACCTCCTCCTAACCCTAACCCTCCAAACCTCCTCCTAACCATAACCCTCCAAACCTCCTCCTAACCCTAACCCTCCAAACCTCCTCCTAACCCTAACCCTCCAAACCTCCTCCTAACCATAACCCTCCAAACCTCCTCCTAACCCTAACCCTCCAAACCTCCTCCTAACCATAACCCTCCAAACCTCCTAACCCTAACCCTCCAATGGGAAAGGTCGCCCTTGGCATCCGATCTACAAGAAGGTAAATCTAATCCACCCTGAATGGGAGCTGGATTCCAGCAGCATGATGAAAAGCCATAAAACTCTAATGAAAATCTGTGCTATAAATCTTTCCTTTTTTCCCCTTTATAATTAGAGTCTAGACAACTATACTTAGCCTCTAATTTAATATGGCTATAACGTTTGGATTTTGTTGAAAAGGACCAAAAGGCAGAAGTAATTCATTAAACATGTATCTGGGTAGTTCTAGCAAGCCGTGGTTTGGGCCTATCTGAAGCCTGTTCTAGAGAGAAGTCTAGAGACTGGGTTAGAACAAGACCCATGTTCTTTCCAAAACCGGCATCTCATGATGTGACAGACTGCATTGCAAATGTGGATGAAGTCTTAAGCCTGCATTGTATTGAAAGAAGATGTTTACAGCAAGTAAGCAGCACTCCCCTGCAACCTGAACTACTTTACCCATGAGGCAGCCGCACAAATGAGTTGTTTGTGCCAGAACGATTGTTTTGACATTTACTGGTAGCCTAGCCACCTCAATCATCTCAAAAGTATGTAAGTAGTTGAAAATGGGCACTTAGGTGACCTGTTCTGTGCATCAAGTCAATGTATCTGTATACCTGCTGATCTGTGTAGTGAACGCCATGTTGTAGAGTTATGTTGTTGACTACGTGTCTAGCTGCTCACACGATGGACACATGGTAAGACTTAGCACTAGGTCAAGAAAACAAGTCTGCTCCCCTAAACAGGAACAAATTACCTTACTCGTGCTCTGCAAAACATGTTATTTTGAGGGTAGGGGTCAGATTCCTTGGGGATGCATTAAATCACAGTTCATTTTAAGTATCTACGTATTTTAGAATAAATTATTAGATCCCAGAGACTCAGAAACAAACAAAACAACCTTTAAAGAAATGCCTCATTAGGGAGTTTTTGAATTAAAAACCACTCAAATCCTTTCCATTCCAACCTGAAGCCATTGCTGTGATTGCACCCCATGACGGTATAGTCTGAAGTTCATTGCCTGAGTAATGCATGACCTAAAGAAAACAGGTCCAGTCAGCCAAGGTCAGCCAAAATGTTTATCACCCAATGATTATCATGGCTGGAATTCAGACAGGGGTGTTTAAGGCCCCGGAAAAGGTCAGGACTGGGTTGTCTGAAGCCAGATGACCTCAGCGTGACGCAAACACGGTAGTCATGGTACGACGGTGCTGGACATCCCTGAGTCTGCACTGAGTTAACACCAGAGACGTATCTGGATTCTAGAAGCAATGCAATCACAACCATCTCAGTCTGTTTACATGCAGGGGGGGGGGGGGTTACGAGAGATCTCTGCTTGACATGCACCTGCATGTTTCGGATCTTTACCACATGGCACAGATCTCTCTTTAATCTAGAGTGTAGTGGACACCACCTCAAACTACTCAAACTATAAAAAAAAAACACCTCCGGAGGTGGTTTGGACAGGTTTTGAGTACATCTCTTGTGTAACCGTTGCCGCCTGTTCAGCCGGAGAAAAGATCTCTCTATGCAGCACGATCTCACAACCGTTTTTCAAATCACGATTTGAAGAGAGATCCAAGACGATTGTGTAAACATGGCCAATGTAGGCCTATTGAATGACATAAACAGGAAATAATACGCTCAAAAATGTGATGTAACTGAAGCATTGAGAGTGCTGCCGGTAGGGTGCAATGGTCCGGGTATCAACATTTAACTAATCAGATGAGGTGCACGAAAAGGAAAACGACAACACATGTCTCAGCGTGAAGCTGAAATTCAGATACGTGCGTCTTTTAAGTCTGTAGAACAGTACTCTCCAGATGCCTCATTGACTTCCATCAAAACATCAAAAAGATGACGAAGATGCCAGCAACGACCCTCGTGCACGTCATTGCAGATGGCGCCATAAGTTCTTCATCCTCATCCTCAAGCAGCAGAAGCCAGAGCAGGACTCAGATACCCTCCTGCTCTGGCCTCTCTCAGGTATGAGATACCCTCCTGCTCTGGCCTCTCTCAGGTATGAGATACCCTCCTGCTCTGGCCTCTCTCAGGTATGAGATACCCTCCTGCTCTGGCCTCTCTCAGGTATGAGATACCCTCCTGCTCTGGCCTCTCTCAGGTATGAGATACCCTCCCGCTCTGGCCTCTCTCAGGTATGAGATACCCTCCTGCTCTGGCCTCTCTCAGGTATGAGATACCCTCCTGCTCTGGCCTCTCTCAGGTATGAGATACCCTCCGCTCTGGCCTCTCTCAGGTATGAGATACCCTCCCGCTCTGGCCTCTCTCAGGTATGAGATACCCTCCTGCTCTGGCCTCTCTCAGGTATGAGATACCCTCCTGCTCTGGCCTCTCTCAGGTATGAGATACCCTCCTGCTCTGGCCTCTCTCAGGTATGAGATACCCTCCCGCTCTGGCCTCTCTCAGGTATGCACTCCTGTTCCAGGATGAAAGCAGAGGATGACCCCTGAACTGTGATTACAAAGCTAAATGGGGTTGAGAACGATGGCTGTGGGAGCGCCACAGGGCATGTCAGAGGCACGCGTTCGCTCCTTGCAGATTACAGGCCGTTTTCCTACTCTCCACCCGGCACTTCTGGGTCGCCAGATCAAACGCTTGAAAAGATCCATTGTGGCCGACCCGCTGGTTGTGTGATGGTGCTTTACTCCCCGCCGCACCCCACTGTGGCATTCCAGCCTAATAGTATCATTACTGACGCTGTCCGGCTAAACCCCCGGGCCCCTGTAATCTCACAGGGTGCGGTGGTCCGAGACCTACACCAGCTAAAAGGAGAACATTGTGTTGAATGTTGACGGAAAGGGGAAAAAGGTGTATGTGGTTGGTGGGCCGGTGAGGGGGGGTGCTGCTCGCGGGGCGGCTAACAAAGGCTTTTTCTTCCTGGGGATGAGCTCCTTTGATCATGCAGGCTGGTTAGAAGTCCTCATCTCCTCTCATCACTCCACACCTGAGGACCCATCTCTTACCGCTAAAGAAAAGGCTGACTGGGGGTGGGGGGGGGGGGGGGAGGGGCAGGCCTGCAACAGTGGAACCCGTCTGAGACTCTGGGTGGGGGGGGGCGGGGGGGGGGGGGGGCAGGCCTGCAACAGTGGAACCCGTCTGAGACTCTGGGTGGGGGGGGGTGGGGGGGGGGAGGGGGGGGCAGGCCTGCAACAGTGGAACCCGTCTGAGACTCTGGGTGGGGGGGGTGGGGGGGGGAGGGGGGGGGCAGGCCTGCAACAGTGGAACCCGTCTGAGACTCTGGGTGGGGGGGGGTGGGGGGGGGAGGGGGGGGCAGGCCTGCAACAGTGGAACCCGTCTGAGACTCTGGGTGGGGGGGGGGAGGGGGGGGCAGGCCTGCAACAGTGGAACCCGTCTGAGACTCTGGGTGGGGGGGTGGGGGGTGGGGGGGGGGGGGCAGGCCTGCAACAGTGGAACCCGTCTGAGACTCTGGGTGGGTGGGGGGGGGGGAGGGGGGGGCAGGCCTGCAACAGTGGAACCCGTCTGAGACTCTGGGTGGGGGGGGGGGAGGGGGGGGCAGGCCTGCAACAGTGGAACCCATCTGAGACTCTGGGTGGGGGGGTGGGGGGTGGGGGGTGGGGGGTGGGGGGGGGGGGGCAGGCCTGCAACAGGGGAACCCGTCTGAGACTCTGGGTGGGGGGGGGGGGGGGGGCAGGCCTGCAACAGTGGAACCCGTCTGAGACTCTGGGTGGGTGGGGGGGGGGGGGGGAGGGGGGGGGCAGGCCTGCAACAGTGGAACCCGTCTGAGACTCCGGGTCTACGCTTTAATGACCAGCATGAGATAACAACAGCCCTTAGAATTCAATTCATTTTATGTATAAAGCGCCTTTGGTTCAAGAAAGTGCAGGGCTAAAACAGAACAAGCAAGTAGAGCTACATGATCAACTGATATTTGGGAAACTGCAAGCTGACTAGGAGCTGTTTTACAAGCAACTAGTCTTGGGCCTTACAAAATGCCTCAAAAAGATATTTAAAATATACAAAATACAAGACCTAGTATGTAGTTGTTGTTGTGTCTTCCTATGGCCCTTAGCTTTTTAAAAGCCAGAATGTGGCCATACCTATGTGAATGTGTGTTTATTACTGTAAGTGTTAAGTATACTGGCATTCCACTGACCCACAGAACTGCTCTTTGACCAGCTCTACTTCAACCAACAACACAGGCACACAAGATACGAGACACACACACACACACACACACACACACACACACACACACACACACACACACACACACACACACACACACACACACACACACACACACACACACACACACACACACACACACACACACACACACACACACACACTAGTGTTTATGAGGAGCAACATGTGTGTACGGACGTCAGCGGAGTACGTTGAGAAGAGCACAAGCAGAGAATTTCTCAATGAATGCTTGAAACTAATTGAAGGGGCCACAACCGTGGCCCTTGCCTGCACCACAGCTCTCTGTGTAAACGACAGTGGCTGTAACTAGCTACTAGCACACATTATTCAAGCATTGTGGATGTGCCACAGACTGAAACCTACAAAAACACTGACATCTTTACAGTGTTACAACTCCATCCAAATTGTGTTTATTTGTTCTTTCCTTCTTTCTCTGCCGGATGGAACCCAGCAGGGTGGGGGACAACGTGGGAGTGTTCTCCCCCAAGAGGGACCTCCATAACCAGGGCCCGACAGCCTGGTGCACACACACACACACACACACACACACACACACACACACACACACACACACACACACACACACACACACACACACACACACACACACACACACACACACACACACACACACACAGTTGTGTTTACTGGGTCAGATTGCAGTGCAAACCGCAGGGGGGGCTGGCCCCCCAATTCAACGGCAGCCAAGTCAAACAGGAGGCCCTGCGCTATCGCTCCGGACTGAAGGCAGAGAAAAGATGGACGCATATCAAGCTGGAAGGAACCCTGGGCTGAGAAAAGGAGGAGGGGGTTAAAGCTACATTTGGAGGCATGCCCAGTGTGGAGTGTGCTGGACTAATCATTACTCTGTACCCTGGGGGGGGGGGGGGGGGGATGCTGACATCCTTGTAAACATTAGGAAGAACACACTGGTCAGTAAAACCAGGAGACGTCACTAGGACAAGATCACTTAGCCCCAGAAGGACAGCTGTGGACAGCTGTCCTTCTGGGGCTAAGAAGGACAGCTGAAAGAGAAAGAGTCAGAAGCTCAGAAGAGCTCTGAAGCTAAGACCAGAGCAAAGCCGAGCCATCGAGAAGCGTGCCTTGAGGTGTGTATGTGTTCTGGAGACACATTCGACCGCAGAACACAGAACTCGTCTTTTCATGTTACATCAGATGTATGGTGTCATGATCTTCTAATGGCCAACAATAAACCTTCTCTGTGCCACTGCAACCACAATGGGTTAATGTGTTCCTCATGCGTTATACGTGTATTGACAAAGGGCACACACGTTGAACTTCAACGAATTCATTGTTCTTGGCGCAGAGGAACGAAGCTATCCTGGAGGAAATAGGATACTTTGCAAATGCTGAAAAATGAGCATGCATCCGAGTACAGCACACATCTGGTATCTCTCCTCCTGCTCTATCTGCTTATTCTCTACCTTGCCCCCCCCCCCCCCCCCCCCCCCCTCCCTCACTTACTGTCTTCCCAACCCTGCTTCTCGGTTTTATAATGAATGTATCATCATGGGACAACAGTAAACTCATTGGGCAATTAATTAACACTCTCTCTCTCTCTCTCTCTCTCTCTCTCTCTCTCTCTCTCTCTCTCTCTCTCTCTCTCTCTCTCTCTCTCTCTCTCTCTCTCTCTCTCTCTCTCTCTCTCTCTCCTCTCCTCTCCCTCTCCTCTCCCTCTCCCTCTCTCTCTCTCTCTCTCTCCTCTCTCTCTCTCTCTCTCTCTCTCTCTCTCTCTCTCTCTCTTGCTTGTTGATCACCTGTCAAACTACACACACACACACACACACACACACACACACACACACACACACACACACACACACACACACACACACACACACACACACACACACACACACACACACACACACACACACACACACACACACACACACACACCTTTGTTTTAGGCCTTAATTTTTACATCGAAATAGCTTTGTAATGTGTTGAGGGACGGAGTTTTGTCTACTGTGACAAAACTGTGTCTACTCTACTGTGGCTACATTTGGCGATCATTTTTCGAATAGTTGTTGTAGGCTATTTGCAGATATGGACTACCCAGCATCAGGCAGTGGAGACCCGTGATGATGATCATTAAGAGGGAGAAGAACACCAAATCCGAATTCCACGGCGCACAGTAACTAACGCGGAATGCTAATGATAGTGGGCCGCCACGCAGAACATCTGTGGAGGACAGAGAGCCACAGTGGCCCTATCTGGTGGCAGAGGTGTGAGGGACATTAGGCATTCAAAGGGCGGAGTGTGAACAAACGATTCGATTTCTCACATTTCCACGTGCTTTTGTTAGGCAACTCAAGCGGTACAATGGGCCCACATAAACAACAACATGCCTCACTAACATCGAATATGACCCAAACGTTGCGCAACAGGTAGTACAGTGCACGGAGTGTGCCGTGCACTAAGACACTGTGTGTCGACTTGGGTTCTGGTGTCTTATTTGTGTCGTCTTACCTGGATCATGAAAGGGGACAAGCGCGAAGTTGTACAGCGGTCTCTTGGGTCTGCTGAGGGACGTCTCCAATATCTTAGACGCGCCTTCAATCACTTGGACCAGGTCGTCGTACATGGAGCCGGTCACGTCAAACACAAACGCCAGAGTGGATGCACCCTCTGGGATCTCCTCCCGTTTGTCCGGCTCTGTTCCCGTGTCTTGTCCCGTGCAAAAAGCTACTGAGAGATGAGAGAACAGCCATAACAATCTGGTATCCATTTTCAGACCGAACGGTCTTTTCAAACAACGTTTAAGGGGTTACTTCTTCTTCACTCGCAACCTTAGGTTGATTCTGGAGATAAATGCAGAGACATCAGGCTCCCAAAACGGGCCAAAAATCAGCTAGAACGCTCTGTTTTCTGCAAGAGAGCCAGACCTCTTGAGATGTCTCTTTCTGCAGAACAAACTCCCCCAAAAACGTGAACTTCCTGCGCCCTCCTAGTTCTTTGAAGTATCTGTCGAGTAAAGGGACTCTGGCTGAGTCTTGCGATACATATACCACTTTTGAGAGAGGGGAAGAGAGCCCAGGCGGAATAGCGCAGCTCTGATTGGATGACGTTATTTGGAAGCAGAAGTGGGACCCCGTGCGTAAAACCTCGGGGATTTAGTCCAGAGATTTAAGCAGGGAAGACAATGGCGATGCTTACCTCGTAATAGCACTGCAGGCTTAAGTAAACCCGTGTTAAAAGCAAACACACATGGGGAAAAACAAGATTATATGCCACATCCTTCAGCATTACATGTACTATACTATTTATAGCCAAAGTTTTTTGTGTTTGTGTTTGTGTTGAGTGTTGCTTGCACAGTATGTTAATTCCTGGAAGATGGTAAGTGCAAAGCGTTTCAAAGTATCTTGCTAGAATAAAACAATAACCCGAGACTTGAGGAAGAACAAAAGACCGGCCTATGACTCCTGAGGCAAGCCTGGTCTTTTTCTCTATCGCCATCTAACGGCTGAAATTCGATCAATTCGATGTAACGTTACATAAAATCATGACCTCTGACCCCGTGGTTTATTTCTTGACCTTAGATTTTGCATAAATGTATTAGTAGTAGGAGAAAGTATTCCCATAGTAGCTATAACTTAGTTGAATAATGTATAAAGTTCGATACATTTATCAAATTGTGGGAGTGTGTGTGGATGATGGCTGGTTGAAGCAGCCTCACCTGGCCCGAGTCAGACTGATTGGAGTCTGGAGCTGGGTGAGGCAGCACACCTGTTGCACATTGAGCAATCAGTGTGCACAGGTTAAACCAGCCATCACCGCACACACTCAGAGAGAGATCTCCTACATGGCAGCATGGAGCACCAGCTGCATGTACCATCGTACTCAACCTTTACAATAAACCGGTTTAACATCGCCACCTGTGTCCATTGGTTTGGAGGAGCAAAGTCACCTAGGTGGAGTGGGAAAAGCCACCTAGGTGGCGTGTAGCATTGGTTGTTGCTACGCAAATGTACAGTCTTAAATAGATTAGTAGGCCTATAATGTGTGTAATCTACACAGTCCATCAATGGTTCTGTGGCCAATCAAAACAGTTTAGAGTGAACAACTTTTGGGCCCATTCCTCAAACTAAATTTCCTGTTGGCTTTCCAGTAATCCAGGACACAATCCCACCCTGACCCCCAGTTTTAGATTTGCACAACGTGAAACCCCCGAAGGCAGACAGAGCATACCCAGGACGGTTTACGTTGAGTTGAAGCCCAGTTGAAGAACACAAACAACGGCTCAGAAGGAGACAAAAGGCTCATTGTGTTTTACTACATTCTGGGTGGATTTGCATGCACACTTTACACAGATGTATATGCGTTTAGACAGAGCTGCTGTTTGTTGTTTGCTGAAGATCTGAAATCTGTTGCATCTGTTGTTTCATCTGAGGCTACCCTATTTCAGGACCAGCCTGATAAAAACATCAAATTGAATTGTCTACTGAATTGTATAAAGGACACTTGGGATAAACAGCAAGTATTCTTTTGCACAAAAAAAACAACTGATTCAGTTTGTGTTTTTATAGTCTGGGTAGTCCATGCTGTGCTTATATTGGTCATGTTGGAATTGTTTAATACAATATAATCACTGTATACTATTATTTAATACAAATATGTTCATATCTATTACGTTTTTAAACATGCTACACTAATAGCATCATAATACAGTGATTTATTTCATCTGGCGTTGGTAATATGTATGAGCAGACTATGACAAGCATCAAAGCCACGAGGGCCAGAACAATAGCTAGACGAGACAATTTCATTTGACATGTGGACACTTCAACACATCAAAGGGAACAGGTCTACAATGTGAGCTCTGTGCTTTTTAATACACGTGGACAACCAGAAGCGAGGCGGACCAGACATGATTGAAGTCAAGTTTATTTCCACGGCTCTAAAACACTTACGGTCTCAAACGGCTTTTCAGGCGTACACTTCGACTGCGTTTGACAGCAACCGCATTCTTCAAACCTTGATTAGTCAATAGCTCTAATGGTGCCTTAGGTATTTGTTATGGAAGGAAATGCGAGGGAAATGGCTAAAATAAACATTTGGGAAATATACCAGGCCTGGCTCACCACAGCTAGACATACAACTGCTCAAAAAAATAAAGGGAACACTTAAACAACACAATGTAACTCCAAGTCAATCACACTTCTGTGAAATCAAACTGTCCACTTAGGAAGCAACACTGATTGACAATAAATTTCACATGCTGTTGGAATAGACAACAGGTGGAAATTATAGGCAATTAGCAAGACACCCCCAATAAAGGAGTGGTTCTGCAGGTGGTGACCACAGACCACTTCTCAGTTCCTATGCTTCCTGGCTGATGTTTTGGTCACTTTTGAATGCTGGCGGTGCTTTCACTCTAGTGGTAGCATGAGACGGAGTCTACAACCCACACAAGTGGCTCAGGTAGTGCAGCTCATCCAGGATGGCTCAATGCGAGCTGTGGCAAGAAGGTTTGCTGTGTCTGTCAGCGTAGTGTCCAGAGCATGGAGGCGCTACCAGGAGACAGGCCAGTACATCAGGAGACGTGGAGGAGGCCGTAGGAGGGCAACAACTCAGCAGCAGGACCGCTACCTCCGCCTTTGTGCAAGGAGGAGCAGGAGGAGCACTGCCAGAGCCCTGCAAAATGACCTCCAGCAGGCCACAAATGTGCATGTGTCTGCTCAAACGGTCAGAAACAGACTCCATGAGGGTGGTATGAGGGCCCGACGTCCACAGGTGGGGGTTGTGCTTACAGCCCAACACCGTGCAGGACGTTTGGCATTTGCCAGAGAACACCAAGATTGGCAAATTCGCCACTGGCGCCCTGTGCTCTTCACAGATGAAAGCAGGTTCACACTGAGCACATGTGACAGACGTGACAGAGTCTGGAGACGCCGTGGAGAACGTTCTGCTGCCTGCAACATCCTCCAGCATGACCGGTTTGGCGGTGGGTCAGTCATGGTGTGGGGTGGCATTTCTTTGGGGGGGCCGCACAGCCCTCCATGTGCTCGCCAGAGGTAGCCTGACTGCCATTAGGTACCGAGATGAGATCCTCAGACCCTTTGTGAGACCATATGCTGGTGCGGTTGGCCCTGGGTTCCTCCTAATGCAAGACAATGCTAGACCTCATGTGGCTGGAGTGTGTCAGCAGTTCCAGCAGTCAGGAAGGCATTGATGCTATGGACTGGCCCGCCCGTTCCCCAGACCTGAATCCAATGGAGCACATCTGGGACATCATGTCTCGCTCCATCCACCAACGCCACGTTGCACCACAGAGTGTCCAGGAGTTAGCAGATGCTTTAGTCCAGGTCTGGGAGGAGATCCCTCAGGAGACCATCCGTCACCTCATCAGGAGCATGCCCAGGCGTTGTAGGGAGGTCATACAGGCACGTGGAGGCCACACACACTACTGAGCCTCATTTTGACTTGTTTTAAGGACATTACATCAAAGTTGGATCAGCCTGTAGTGTGGTTTTCCACTTTCATTTTGAGTGTGACTCCAAATCCAGACCTCCATGGGTTGATAAATTTGATTTCCATTGATAATTTTTGTGATTTTGTTGTCAGCACATTAAACTATGTAAAGAAAAAACTTTTTAATAAGATTATTTCATTCATTCAGATCTAGGATGTGTTATTTTAGTGTTCCCTTTATTCTTTTGAGCAGTTTACATAGACCTACCCAAAGACACCGCCAACAAGTAGGCCTAACGTTACCAATCGAGTAGCAGGCCGCTAATGAAGTCAGACGCTAGAGGGCGCCACTCTACCTCTAATGTCTAACATGCGACTAAGCGACCATGTTTTCCTCCCTTGTAGTGTTGGGCCTCTGACCGACTCCAGCAGAATCATCCTGTACGTACTATAATATATATATATAATAGAATAGCATAGAATATAGAACTAGTATGTGTGTGTGTGTGTGTATATATATATATATATATATATATATACAGTTCCCTACATAATATTTGATTGAAAGTTTGCTGTTTAAATGGACTTATAATAAAAACGATTGATGACTATACAATATTTTATCTGAAAGAGCAGATGCCACTTCTATGCAGCAGCCGCCCCTTTCTGTGGAACATTTATAAAACCACTACATTTTGTAACCCTTTTTTCATTTACAAGAGAGAGGTGCATGCAGCCCAGGTTGGGATTTTCCCACAATGGAAAATGTCCGTCATGAAGTCTTCAGAGCTACCATTGGTGAAAATCGGTGCATGTAAAGCTGTGTGGAAAGAAATCACATTACCATCCAAATCTGAAATGCATTCAAATACTGCAGCCGTGGCCTATTCCAAAGAAACCTTTTGCATGGCATTCAAATAGAGGTAAGAAGGCCATTGGAAATGTTTTTGATTCAGGGCCAAATTACAAATAACAATTGCTGAGATACATCTGAGTGTAAATACATACATACATCGACATGCACATACACGTATGCAGTACACATTCACACATTTTAGGTTGGCCTGCGCGTGCATAGACATGATCTCATCTGCTGCCCTTTTCCTATTTATTTAGGATTTGTTTATATTTATTTATTATTTATTCAATCAAAATCAAAGAAATCTTACTCCTTTGAACATTGAATGGAATTTAAAAGAGAGAGCTTGAAAGAGTGTTGCGTGTGTGTGTGTGTGTGTGTATTGAGAATGGGTGTGTGTCTGTGTGTCTCACGTGCGTGTTGATGAATCGCACATACAACATTGGTTGTAGTCCCATCCCCATCAAAGCCCTCTCTATTGTAGGCTGTAAAAACCACCAGGCCAATGGACCACACAAACACGAGTCCTCACACATGCACACTTGTTAACGCACGCACACACACGCACACACACACACACACTCAGCAGTAAACCTTTTGTGCCCTTTAATAATGTTTTTTCCCTCGCTCGTGCTGACCTTTTCGTCTCAAACAGGCACATCAATGTCAACACACATAATAAGTTCTTCATTCTTCCATATGTGTTTTTACATAATAGTCTTTACATAATAAAAACTATGATCAATATATTAAGAAAATCATAAAAGTGATCAAATAAGTAAAATAAGTACCATGAGAACATCATATCCATCATAAGTACATTAATATGAAAGTTAAAAAAAATAAATCAAATGTAGGCCGAGTCTCCCATGGAAAATGCCGTGGTTGCCGTGGTGAAGGTGAACCAGCACTGGTAAACTTACCCAAACCCAATGGGGACAGCACTAGGGAAAGCAGGTTGTGCTCCTGTCATCCCCACCTGACCAAATCTGACCAACGCGTTTACCTATTCCATTTGCTCTCTTACGTTCTCGGTCTTTCAGTCTGTACCTCTTCAATCATGGTGTGTGTGTGTGTGTGTGTGTGTGTGTGTGTGTGTGTGTGTGTGTGTGTGTGTGTGTGTGTGTGTGTGTGTGTGTGTGTGTGTGTGTGTGTGTGTGTGTGTGTGTGTGTGTGTGTGTGTGCGTGCGTTTGTGAGTGTGTTTTAGGGTGGAATTCAGCTCCCTCATAAATATAAATTATCTATCTATCTATCTATCTATCTAGAGAGACAGAGAGAGACAGAGAGAGACAGAGAGAGCGAGACAGAGAGACAGATGAAGAGAGAGAGAGGCTATATGATGAAGGAAGGAAGGATGTGGTGTAAATAATGAAGAGGCATGCAGTGTCTGGGGAGCTGTTGAACAGAGAATGGGGTTGGAGGACCTGTGCAGCAGATAAGTGTATTATGTAATAAAACCACATCCACGTCTCTCTCTGACAGGATATCTCTTTTCACTTTCAATACACAAGCACACGCACTGACTTATTTAATACATAAACAGAGAAATTAAACACAAATCAAACACACATCAAACACATACGACACACACACACACACACACACACACATGAACCATGAACACCACACAGATCAGACAAATCACACGACACGACACGCACACACACACACACGCACACACACACACACACACACACACACACACACACACACACACACACACACACACACACACACACACACACACACACACACACACACACACTGACTAGCCCCGTACTAGATGGCAGGGTAGCTGTTTTCACTGGTAAGAATGCTGTATGCATAAGGACTCGCAGTAAGAGACAATGTTTTCCCCACAACAACCTAATGGCCATCCTCACAGATGGAGCCATGTAAAAATGAAAACATCCTTTTGTTTTCCTGACTCAGTAATAACAAGATAATAACAAAATATTGGGACAATATCGGGCCCATTTTTCAAGTAGATAATATTGTTTATTCCTTATCCCAACAAGCTCATAGTAGAAGGGTCCCAGTTGGATTCTGCCAGGGTGTTAGCTTAGCCTATTGCTTGGGAACTGTTTATATTGTTGAAGGACGTAGAGCTACTGTTTATCTGGCTTTGTCTCTCTCAGCCTCAGAATCTGCTCAGGAATGCAAAACTGGACACAACATATTTGTGTGTGTGTGTGTGGGGGGGGGGGGGGGGAGAGTGTGAGCGTGAGTGTGTGTGTGTGCGTGAGGTTGACAGTGTGTGTTGTGTTAAAATGACTGATTATCTATCCATGACTGAAGCTTCCTGAAAATAATATATATAATAACAAGTTCTTGACAAAAACCCGCATGAAGGCAAGAAAGATTGCTTATTTACACCAAAACAAACTATGCTGGTACTCCAGCCTGTTCTCCAACCTAAACAACAGAAGATGTTGTGTGTCAGTGTCACCCAAACCACCCATCATCTGTCGCGGGTCATGAGAGTGGAACTAATGGCAGCATTAGTGTATGGTCGTACCTTCCTGCACACTTGTCTCACAGTGATCCCCAGAGCGCTGTCATGACACCTCAAGGACGACAACGGTAAAAATAGCTTTCCGGGTTGTTTTTGCACATGTGGGCATGCACACGATGGTCGCATTGTTGCGGTAAATATTATGGTTTGCCCTATGAGACAGAGGTTTCTGCCCTTCGCCATACTCAGCACACTAAAACAAAGTCAAACTGATCGCATGGACCAGATACACAAACGGACAACCAGAAACCGTGTCCAACAAACCAGAAAATAGATTGCTTTCAATGTCTGATCGTTTAAAACATATTTGAGTAGCACTCAAAATGGTCCGACCACAGTAAAACATATCGATTGATAACACAGACACTAAACATTACTTATTGTTGAAAAGTTGTAAATTATCAGCAGGGGAAGATATTGGAAATGTATGCCGGTCCAGTCAAAAGTAATCATTAACCATAGAAGCATGCAGCTATCTTGGTGTCCATATTCAGTTCTATGTGTTGTCAGATGTCTGTACTGTACTCTGTACCCTCAACTCTTAAACTGTACAGGACCTATATTGCAATTAATGTAGGTCACACTTCTGGATGTCCAACCACAAATATCAGTCACACAAATCAGATTGATCATGCACAGGATCCTTCTTCATAGTACTCCATGGTGGTCTAAACTAAAAACCTACAGCTTCCCACAGTTCTAAAGAAACGTATGAACATTAGGTCTTTTCCTGGCCACCCTTCATTTAACTGTATTTTGCTACACTTCCATTACTGTGGGGTTCACATTTGATGACAATTGTGTCCAACATTCAACACGTAATACCATCAATGTGTTAGTGTTAAGGTTGATCTTAGGTAGTTTCTTTCTGTATTTCTTTTTACCACTGATCCATGTCTTGTATTTTCCTGGCCAACCTTCATTTAACTGTATTGGTTTTACAGACCATTGATACATTGTGATTTGTTGTAGATGTCTAAGTTGGAAGCAGGGGAACTGGAAACGAGTTCAACCAGTTTGCCAATTATACATCCATCCTGTTTGTGTGTGTGTGTGTGTGTGTGTGTGTGTGTGTGTGTGTGTGTGTGTGTGTGTGTGTGTGTGTGTGTGTGTGTGTGTGTGTGTGTGTGTGTGTGTGTGTGTGTGTGTGGTGTGTGTGTCTACCTGCCTGCGTGTGTTTGTGTGTGAGACATACAAACATTTTGAAACTGTAGCCCTTATAAATATATCCGATTTTTGGAAATTATTTTCAGGACATGCTTAAGGCACGTTGTTCAGGTTTTTCTTTTAGT
>JACYXH010000392.1:677500-705000 GCA_026745465.1 Lota lota | reverse complement strand
GGCAGCAACGTTCAGCACATCTCTCTGCTCTGCTGAGTTCATACTGAGGACTGCTGCTCCTGCTGCTGTCCATCTGTCCTACCAGTCCATCTGTCCTATCTGTCCTACCAGTCCATCTGTCCTACCAGTCCATCTGTCCTACCAGTCCATCTGTCCTATCTGTCCTACCAGTCCATCTGTCCTACCAGTCCATCTGTCATACCAGTCCATCTGTCCTATAGCTGTCTGTCAGAAGAATGAGGATGAATGAGAAGATCAACTCAATTTACATACATGGCAATATAGAGCAAAATGCATTATATATATATTATGTATAAAGCATTGTTTCCACTTATGAATCAATATAATATTATTGGTGTTAGATAAAGGACCCAAACTGACTTTACAACGTTATGTGCTCAATAAATATTGAAAGTTGGTATGGCTACAATGATTCAAGGCTCACACACACACACACACACACACACACACACACACACACACACACACACACACACACACACACACACACACACACACAAAGGTTGGAGGTTATATAATAGTGGTTTGCATGATACAAGAACAAAAGGGCTATACTGTGTTCTGGACAATATATTCAAACTATGCATAGCTATTAACTACCAATAATTAGTGTCCCCATTGTCCAGAATGTTCCCCACAGAGAGAAGAACCACACCTAGTCATAACCATGTGCTGCTATCTCTGAAGCACCAAGGGCATCGGTTCTGTTGACTGCTCCCTTGGCTTCGGTTGTTATGGACACAAAGTATTTGCAGTGGACAAGAAGGCTTTATCGAAACACCATTGTCCTGCTGTCAGTGACATGTAATAGGACTTAAGTGTACAGCACTAAAACATACATGTATGCATAAGCACATAGACACGCCTCAAGATTATTAGACCCTAGTAGCTAGTAGTACATTACACTGGCTGATGCATTGCTCTTAACTTTGTTATCCATTCATCAAATTAATGGCGTATTCAGGTTGCAGTAAGCTCGGTCAAGACGGGTGAACGAGTCCGTCTCCGTCCAAAGATGACGTCTGGCCCAACAGAAGGCAGTGGTTCAGCCGAGATGTGCTCTCCTGAAGGAAGCGATGGACCTCAAAGGGTTTATTTGAGTGTGCACCCATGGGTTACGCTTGGAGAAGTCCACCACGAGGTGGCAGCCCTGATGCAGGCTACCGTGTGAGAAATCCCCCCCCCCCCCCCCCCCCCCCCCCCCCCCCGCTTTAAATGGCTACGCCTACTTTTCACAGGTCTCAGTCTTAAACACACAGCCATGGTCGAGGTGAAGCCATATGCAAAACGTTTCCACTACAAGTGGGAGGGGTTTAGCGTTCCACCCCGCCTTGGCGACGTCACCGGCAGCGTGGCGCGTGGACAGATGCCGTTGAGAGCGCGCGTTCCTGGCAGTGTTGGTCAGAGCCAGACAGAGCGCGGTCCTTCATTTTGACAGACAAGCCTTTAGGACAACCTGTGCCTACAGCCGTCGCATTTTGCCCTAACCCAACAACCAACTCTGAATTCGCATTAAATATGTCTAATATCGTCTGCTGTAAAACGCCTCAGGTAAGACACGTTTTAAACAATTGGCTTTGGGAAATGATGAAATCGCTAACCATTGAGTGGTTTCACGTGTGTCTGTGTGTGTGTGTGTGTGTGTAATGAGGTAACGTTAATTTACGCTAAAACAAAAAACGAAAACTATCGTTGGCTGTCCAGTAAGGGAAAGTATTAGGTTAGGGGTTGACATACATGTTTAATTTCCGTGAGGATATGCAAGATGGAAATGGCAACCGTTACGTCCGGCCCACATGCGGGCCGGAGGTAAGCCTTCTGCTTGACAAGGACGTCTGGCGTTCCCGGAACGGACGTGGTTAAACGTCGTGGTTACCACGACGTTTACAACCACCCTGCTGTTCTCTCGTGTTGTCCGCCCGTGAGAGGTCACAGGTGGAGAGGTAGCACGGCCCGACGGCCTGTCCTAGCGGTAGTCTCAGCTAGCTGCTCGGCCAGACCGCCGGCCTAGCCCGCCTCAGTCCGCCGTGGAGCCACATGCTACCGTTCAGTCGTCCCGTGGGCCTCTCTGATGACCGCACTGTTGATCTCGCTAGTGGGCCCGGTTCCTTACATCGGAGCAACACCGTGGCAAGGCTGGTCGATATTGTAATGCCTGAGACCTAATGTAACGCTTGAGATCTAAAGCATCAATCAATGTGACGCTTTATTTCATTGTCGCCAGTCGCCTCGTTGTATTCATTTATTTAAATGTATATACAAATCCCCAAGTGGCAAATATCACGTATCGGATGTCCTACGTACTGAAGCGGGTCTTTCAAGCAACGCTTCTCCATCTGGCAGTATCGACATAAGCAATCCCTTTAAAATAATAATAGTATTATTATTACATAATACTCTTTATCTTGCACATTTCTGGATTACGCAATTGATCTGTTTCTTGTATAAAAATAGAAGTTGTATTTGAGGGATTACGGCCCAATTTCCGTTATTCAATGTAGTGGTGGGAATAAACTAAAGCGTCAGTAAATCAAGGTGTTATTTCCCTTTGAGTCTGAAAATGTATGCAGTTCCTCTAACCGGCGCTAGGGGATGCAGCTGCTGATTATGTAGTAGTCGTATGAGGCCCGCCTTTATGCCCTGCTTTACAAAAGAAAAGAAATACCCCTTAAAAATACCAGCGCTTTAGCGGTTAGTCACATGACATCTCTCCGACCACGCAGGGGTTGTTACCTGCGTTTGTGTCGCCTAGTGGACCCGCCCTCCTCCGCCATGGCCCTGTTTGGCCCACTCTGCGCACGGTTCCCCTTCCCACGCCGTGAACGCAGGACGGCCTGGCGAGCCTCATCGTGTCGGAGGCTCTGTGTCATGTTGGCTCGAATATGTATCTGCAGGTTAATTTCCTATGGCATTTGTTTTAAACATGTTTTTTTTAATACAATTTCCATCCGTTTTTGTGTTTTGTTTGTATAGCAACGCACTTTACATATGGGCATTTTCAAAAGGCCAACTTAAATGAACATTTGTCCTTGATGATGGCGTTGATTATGGTGATGTTTGTAATAGCTGGACTAATTTATAAACGGTACAGGGGTGTGAATGGCATAGGGACGGGGCTTTGATTTAGAGTGGGGTGAAGACCAAGAAGCATGAACGCTATTTGCTCTGATTACGAGGAAGAGCTGTGGAGTCGGTGGATAGTCCTATTAGTCTGCTTTCCGAACGTTGCATAATGCCACAACTAGGTCAGTTTACCCCCATCCACACACAGGGCTGAGTAGAGCTTCCCTCGTCCGAAGAGTACGGACAAGGGAAGCCTTATTTCAATGTCATTTGTGTTCGTTTTTAGTTTTCTTCTGTTATTGAGTTGCTGCCCCTGCATGCATCGTACATTGGCCATATTTGCTTTCTGTCCTCATTTTTATTGCTCGTTGATCTATGAGTGGGCCAATATTAAACACCTCCTGACATTGACACACACGGGTCAATCAAGTTGGTTAATACTCGGTGCTTAAAGCTTCCTCTGGCTCAGTGCTGGGCTCTTCCTGAGCATCCTAGAAGGACATTTGCAGATGGAAGATTCTTTCACATATGGCCTTGTGTTCGTCAGAACGTTTTCTGACTTTTACCTTGTGTCCAACCGCTGACAAGATGGCTATTGTGTTTTTGTAATGGTTGAGCAGTCAGCTTTTGTCTATTCATACAATTAGTCCCTAGATAATAAAAGGATAGTGGCCTATATTTAGGTCATGGTTGTGTCGTCTCTGTTAAAAGCAGCTTTAACTGCATCTGGAAAAGTGGAGCAATCCAACTACCGGTAAATCTTGGGTATTTAACATTAGCTACTGGAAAGGAACTAGATGGCCAGAGCCAGAAAAAGGCAAACCTTAAAGGAAAACTTTGGGTTTAAGTTTTGGGTCTAAGGGACAAACGCGGACAACATCTTTTTTAATCGGTCCAGTGTTGAGCGAGAAAGCTACATCCATGGCAACGGGCTATAATGTTATCCTCTTGGGCAATAGTGCCCCATCAATAGATGTCCTCTAAAGTACTTTTTTTAAATGCTGTTGTCGTTCATTGTTGTTTCAGGCAGAACTTTATCAAAGTGATTTGGGTGAAGGCTGGTTGAGATAGTAATGACAATAGGTAGCATTTCCTGCCACAACTGTTGGGCACAATAAAAAACAGACTGGATCAATAGAAAGGTAATGAAAAAGGTTGTTTCTCTGTAGGGGTCCTTAACATAATGTAAGAATATAATCTGAATATGTCAGTGGCAAGAGCAAGCACTTTTAGAGGTTGTACAGGGTTACATTGCAGTCTATTTCGCAGATTGCAACTGCAGCGTTCTCACTCAATACTGGGCCAATTTAATAAATAGTTGTTTGCATTAGTCCCTTAGACCCAAAATGATCAGGAAATGGGTTCATGTTCGAAAACCCCAGAAGTTCTCCTTTAATGTTGAAACTAACTTTAGATTTGGGCTTTCTGTCTGAGAGAATGCGCCCCATTTGACATAATTTTCCGTTCCTGCCGTGTGGAACTGAAAGGGGAACTTGTGTGTCAGCTCCCTGTGCAGTACAGCGTGCACGCAGAGGGTGGCTGGACCGAAAGTCATGTGCACACGACACAAGCAAAAGCTAAATCTTTCCAGTGTTATCATTTTGATAAAATATCAACCTAATGTTACTGTGATACAGTCTATTATTATATCATTATAATGATAAAAAGGGATTGTTGTATGGCTCATTATTGTCCTAATTGATTCATCTTACGGTGCAGCCCTAGTCTCTATTGTGTGTTTGTGTGAGCAGCGATGAACCCGTGGCAAACTGATACTTGGAATGTGTGCAAAGAGTCATCTCTCCTTTTAAAATCACACAGGTCGGCGCTATTTAACAAGTACGCTAGTTTAAAATGACATCGAGCATGGCGTTTTCAAGAGCTGTTTTTGTCCCTCCGGGGCCTCTTCATCAGTGGTGTCTTGGCGCTATAAAAGCCCTGCTAACCTAATACTCATTTGGGAGGATTCCATGTCGAAGGTCTCTCATAGGACGTAGCGCACCAATGGGGTACTCCTGTTTGAGCTCCACCCACTAGACATTTCGGTCGCCATTCTTTTTAGGTAGTGGCCGGGGACACTTAGTACAAAGTGTCACCGGCTGAAGGTCACTTCCCTGTGGGAAGTTGGCATATGAAGGGGTCTCGAGTGTGTTGGGAGGAGCTAACTACAGGGGCTCCTCCTTAGGATGCCATGTCGAAGTGAGCAGAAGAGTGTGCGCAGGAGGATTAGACGGTTTTGCGTGGGCCCTGGAAGCACGAGGCAGGAGGTGTGGCTGCTGGCGGGGCTACAGGGGAAGGCAAAGGGACAGGCCTGGGCATGGCCATCAAACTAGCGCATTGCAGGCCATTTATTGCCGAGCGTATTAGTTTGGGACAGTTGCGCTCCTTGGCCAAACATTTCTTATTGATTTCTGATGTTAAATGAGCTGACCAGTACTTCTGGCTGTAGACTTGTCATGACGTCACCAGTCTTTAAACGTGTAAATGCCCTGCTTGCTGCTCACCAGAACCTCCTAGAAAAGGCAGGCTACCTTAGAGTGCAACAGGCCTCTGGAGGCCCAGTGGGCCCTGCTGCCACGAGCGAGGTCCCGTTTGGCACGGAACACGTGCCCGTGACTCATTCTCGGCAGCAGGTGCAAATAGCTAGCGGTGGCATACATTTCATATGCCCGCGTGGGCTGTCTCTCCTTGGTGCAGCTCGGAGCCAGTGACCAATGCTCTTTCTTTTCCCCCGCTTGCAGGTTATAATGTACGACCAACACAGAAAAAGTACAAGTCTATAGCCAACGGGATCCCAAGGACTTGATTACGGTCACTTCAAGCCTGATAGTTTGTCCTGGTCCTCCCCTGGTCCTCTGCACTCCAGTCTACTAGCGTTGCTTCTGACGATACCCTCACTCCCTCCCCGCTGAAGAACGCCTTCGTTTGGGTACCTTCCCTGCTAAAGCCTTTCTCTGGATTCACGTGCATCTTCAGTAGGTAAGGCCATTACAACGCATGACCAGTTCTCTGTGTGATGACAATTTCTCATGCAATGAACATTCGACGGGCACTGTGTTTTCATCTTGTCATTCGGTTTGTATATTTGTATAACCGTCTGAAGGGATTAGTACTTAGGGCATGGAATTATGAAGGCATGGCTGACACAGTGAAGTCAAGCATGGATGTGTTAATTATGACCCACACAGTGTATTATTAATTTTTATTTTTTCCTTTACTTTCAGCAAAAATGATTCCCAACGGTTGTTTGATCTTTGAAGACGAGAGCTTCCTGGATTCCACTGTGGCAAAGATGAATGCTCTGAGAAAGAGTGGACAGTTCTGTGATGTGAGACTGCAGGTACGTGTCCCCATCCACACCTCTCCCAGGCATGAAGACATAAACTTCTACACCTCCTGTGGCACTGTAGTAGTGCTACCCTTCCCGTCCACCATTTTCTCTTCGCCACACCACAGATGATGCCTCTTTACACGGTCTAATATCTCCACACCACAGATGATGCCTCTTTACACGGTCTAATATCTCCACACCACAGATGATGCCTCTCTACACAGTCTAATATCTCCACACCACAGATGATGCCTCTCTACACAGTCTAATATCTCCACACCACAGATGATGCCTCTCTACACAGTCTAATATCTCCACACCACAGATGATGCCTCTCTACACAGTCTAATATCTCCACACCACAGATGATGCCTCTCTACACAGTCTAATATCTCCACACCACAGATGATGCCTCTCTACACGGTCTAATATCTCCACACCACAGATGATGCCTCTCTACACAGTCTAATATCTCCACACCACAGATGATGCCTCTCTACACGGTCTAATATCTCCACACCACAGATGATGCCTCTCTACACGGTCTAATATCTCCACACCACAGATGATGCCTCTCTACACGGTCTAATATCTCCACACCACAGATGATGCCTCTCTACACAGTCTAATATCTCCACACCACAGATGATGCCTTTCTACACGGTCTAATATCTCCACACCACAGATGATGCCTCTCTACACAGTCTAATATCTCCACACCACAGATGATGCCTCTCTACACAGTCTAATATCTCCACACCACAGATGATGCCTCTCTACACAGTCTAATATCTCCACACTTCCTCCTGGAGGCCAGTGACTCCTCCTTAGCTGTGAAATGCATAAGCTGATGGGAAAGGGGAGAAGTACACTACAAAGCTTTGTACCTCTAACTAAGGGTGGTGTCCTTGTGCCGCCCTCAGGTGTGTGGTCATGAGCTGATGGCTCACCGAGCTGTGCTGGCCTGCTGCAGCCCCTACTTGTTTGAGATCTTCAACAGCGACATCGAACCCCACGGCGTTTCCCATGTCACCTTTGAGGACCTGGATCCTGCCGCTGTGGAGATCCTACTCCACTATGCCTACACTGCCCAGTCAGTACAAGGATGTCCCTGATGCCCCATCATTAAATGTCGAACCCTTAGTTCCCACCCAATGCTTTCATTCAACACATGCATAATAGCTGCTGCCCAGTGCGCTATGCATCAAGCACAAATATTGATTGTGATGGTCTGAATTGGGTTTCCAGAGTTTAATGAACACTAAAGTCATGAACTACTAAACAAACGGTCTCCTAATGTGTTTTGCGATTTTGTTGTGAAGTAGGGGCAATGTATATTGCAGTACTTGCTTTAATTAAGACCCAGACGCAGATGCACAAGTTGCAAAATGGCAGCCAATTCTAGTGCTATTAACTCTTGAATTACAAGGTGCATGTACAACTTTTTGAAAGACTCATTCTTCTTATTGCAGACTGAAGGCAGACCAAGAGCTGGTTAAGGAGGTGTACTCTGCAGCAAAAAGGTTCAAGATGGATCGAGTGAAGCAGGTACAAATGATTGTCGCATCCCTCATCTGTTCTCCGCTTGTGCATTTCCATGTTCTCTTCAGAAAGTGTACTTCTACTGATATGGGCTCAGAGCCGGTCCATTTACTATACTTGACGTATGCGTCCCTCTACAATGCGTAGATTTGTGGAGACTACCTGATATCCAAGATGGAGTCCCAGAACGCCATTTCCTTCCGGAACTTTGCAAGCTCGGTGGGGGACTGTCGCGTCTTGGCCAAAGTGGACGCCTACATCCAGGATCACCTGCTGGACGTGTCGGAACAGGACGATTTCCTCAAACTTCCCCGCCTTAAGGTGAGTGCTGGCCTGCCCAAGGTTTTGTCAAACTTGTTTTCTTATTGGATCCAACGGCTGCTCTTTTCATTCACATCAGATAAGTAATATGTATCAAAATGTTATGCATATCTTTTGCATGAATTAAGCACCGTGTTTATTAAATGAATGTCCTTCCCAAAGCTTATGGCGCTGCAGCCATTTCTTTCAGACATGCCTGCAGTAGATCTGGTTATTTCTATTTGGGGGTCCTAGATTAGTAGGGTTAGGTTTTTACAGCCTCACTGTAATATAATAAGCCTGATCTTAAGCAACCCCAAATAAGTTTACATATTACCTTTGTGCTTACTTATCCTCCACTTAGTGTGTGTGTGTGTGTGTGTGTGTGTGTGTGTGTGTGTGTGTGTGTGTGTGTGTGTGTGTGTGTGTGTGTGTGTGTGTGTGTGTGTGTGTGTGTGTGTGTGTGTGTGTGTGTCAGCATTAGACATATCTTTTAGTTCAACCTGGTTTGGTCTGATTTAAGATCATAGTTCCAAGCTTACTCTTTGTGTTTATTATTGAATACCTAATAAAGGATTATGCAGCCAATCTGCCATGCTAGTAAAACCAGCCCCTTGCTGCTGCTGGTTCTTCCACATAGGCTGTACCAAATGCTGGATGTCTTGCTGCTGGCAAACCTGACTCCCTTTGTCGTTGACCATTGTCCCTGTTTTCTGCGTCTCCAGTTAGAAGTAATGCTAGAAGACAACCTCACCCTGCCCAGCAATGGCCGGCTCTACTCCAAGGTACTCAACTGGGTCCAGCACAGCCTGTGGGAGAACGGAGGAACACTGGGACAGCTGATGGAGGAGGTCAGTACTAGGTTTCTGGAAGGTTCCCCAAGTAGCTGCTGCCGTACTTCACTACTTCCCTCCCACTTCTGCTCCTTCCTGTCTTTGACATCAAGGACGCTGAACATAAGGTGTCATGGGGTTGCCATGGCACCGTCAGATTGTTCTTTTTTTTTTCTTTTCTTTCTGTGACTTGTTGAGGTTTTGCTGTAAGACACTGTACCCCCGAACCGTACTACAGTAGAGGTGAGCAGAAACTAAAGAACTGCAGTTTGGCTCATTTTCTTTAACCCCCTGTTGTCTTTTGGGTTTGTGGTTGGTTCACACTGAAGGAATAAAAATAGAACTGTTTTTATATAACATTTTTATTCCTTCGTCGATCTTCTTAGCCAGCCTCTTTTTCCAGCGATCTTTTTCGACTATGAGCAGCTTAGACGCATGCCCCCCCCCCCCCCCCCCCCCCCCCCCCCCCCCCCCCCACTGGTGCTTAGGGTTTTTACACAGGGTGTGTGTGTGTGACTTTAGTACTAACAGCCACTCCTCCCCATTGATTTATCTCTCCTAGGGTTATTAGCAGCAGCAGGAGAGGCGACTGGAGCCAGGACTGAGCCACCAGGGTAATGAGTCAGAGAAAAGAGGACTCTTTCTGCAGCCAAGCAACACTGTGCTCCCATCTGTCCCTGCCACGCTTGCAGATGCCCACGAACGGGCGTTTATTTAGTGTTAAATAAGCCGGATTTGTACTTTTAATAATGCACCCTTCTTGCAGAAAGTGCCATACAATAGATCGAAGTACCTAACCTAAATATGCCAGGTGCCTCTGTAATTTCAACACCAAAAGGTATAGACATCTCCGAAGCCATGGATAGAAGCTGGCAGCTTGGCTTGCAGCCTCTTAGGTTGTGTAACCACACCAGCTGGCTACAGCGGGCGGTCTGGTCCACGCGTCCTCAGCCAGAGGAGGGGTTTGTTTCCCCACTGCTCCACTCACTCTTACTGAAGATGTTTCCAGATGCTGCCAGCCGGGCTTCGTCTGCCTCCTGCCCGGCTTTTCTTCTTTCGTTTGAATATTTTAGACCCAAAAGAAGCGGAGCCTCTGTAAAAGGGCAGGCTAGTGACGCCACTGTTTAACCTTCTCCGTGCCTCGTTCCTATGAATACAATTTGAATGACTGAAGAACCGCCCTCTAGCCAAGCAACGGAAGAGCCTGGAATTCCTCCCCTCCCCCTTCCTCCTAGCAGCGTTGTTCTCCTGCCCTCCATCCCCCGCTCCTCCTCCTCCTCCTCCTCCTCCTCGCACTCACTCTTTCACAGCTGTGGGGGCTCGGTGTGTGTTGCCATGGAGACAGCCACATGGATGTGTTGTTGTCGCTGTGTGTCTTGCAGGTTCAAACGCTGTACTACTCTGCCGACCACAAGCTGGTGGACGGAGGGCTGGTGATTGAGGGGCACACTGAGGTGTTTGGGGGCGAGGAGGACCACCTCCAGTTTGTGCAGGTACCCGGCAGCTTGTTGCCTGGCCGAGCCGCCCCTCGCTGGCTCTGCCGCTTTGACCTAGCCTGCTTGTGCGTGGCCTCGAATTACAGCTCCCACACCTGCATCCTTAAAGCCCAACGGTTTTGGCTGATATTAAGATGCGATGCACCCCAGGCGTTCCCGCTTAATCGTTCCTGAGTTGGTCTCTGAGGGCCCCCGCCTAGGTGTTTAGCTTCAGGCTTGATGCGCTAGGTTCCCCAGTAGGCTTTGGAGTGGTTGGCTGGGGTGTTTCAACCCCCTGCTGTCAGCTTTAGGTCCCTGGGCCCCAGCTTGGGTAGAACAGCTGGGAGGCTGAGGTTGACGTGGGGGAGAGACTACGGGGTCGGGGTGTGTGTGGGGCCGGGGGCCTCTGCTGGCTGTGGGTGTCTGTAGCTGCGCTGTGCTCTTGCAGAAGAAGCCTCCTCGGGAGAGCACCCAGAGACCGATGAGCTGCAGCTCCTCCGGAAGCCTGTCTCCCTCCAACCAAGCCCCCAGCGCCCCCAAACAGAGCTCCAGGAGAGAGTGGAAGTACATTGCCTCTGAGAAGACCACCAGTAAGTGTCTTTTAGTTCGTTTTTGTCCTCTTTGACTCTGTGCAGATGAATGTTTTGACCAAACTCCGGTCCTCCCCAGACAACACCTACCTGTGTCTTGCCGTGCTGGACGGCACGCTGTGCGTGATTTTCCTGCACGGACGCAACAGCCCCCAGACGTCCCCCTCGGCCACGCCCTGCCTTCTGAAGAGCCTGAGCTTCGAGGCCCCGCTCGAGGAGCCGGAAGAGCGGCTGCTCTCGCCCATGCGCTACGCCCGCTCGGGCCTGGGCACCGCCGCCCTGGGGGCCAGGCTCATCGCCGCAGGTTGGCCCCAGATTCTTCACATTCTGGCCCCAGGTGGCTCACTGGGGGCCAGGTGTCACGCAGTGGTCTGACCTCCAGTTGTAGATGAGCCGGCAGTGAGCTCAGGTTGCAGCAGAGTCCTGACGCGTCTTTGATTTTGTTTTTAGGAGGGTACAACCGAGAGGAGTGTCTGAGGACTGTGGAGTGCTACGACCCCAAAGAGGACCGCTGGACCTTCATCGCACCCATGCGCACTCCCAGGGCTCGCTTCCAGATGGCCGTGCTTATGGTACGTACAGTGGTTGGCCGTTGACCTTGAGGTGTCCTTCACCGTGTACTTTGAAGGGAATGTGCTAACCCATGGACAAGAAAAGGCAGCATCAAGTAGCTTCAAGGCCCTTTTCCCTTTCCCCCTTGCTCACAGGGCCGTCTGTATGTGATGGGCGGCTCCAACGGCCACTCTGACGAGCTGAGCTGTGGCGAGACGTACGACCCTGTGGCCGATGAGTGGGCTCAGGTGCCGGAGCTCCGGACCAACCGCTGCAACGCAGGTCAGCGCACCGTCCCCGCGGTCCAATGCTCTGTGCCCCGCCCTTTCCATGTTCTCATAGTGTGGCCCTTTCCAGGTGTCTGCTCCTTGGACAACATGCTCTATGTTGTGGGAGGATCGGACCCCTGTGGTCAGAAGGGCCTGAAGAACTGCGACGCCTTTGACCCTGTGACCAAGGCCTGGACCAACTGTGCCCCGCTCAACACCCGTACGTGCACATGGAAGCACAGCTGAGAACTGTGCGATGCAACGTGTTTGTGTGTTTACACCCAGTGATGCCGCTCTTGTCTGGTTCCTCCCAGGGAGGCACCAGGCTGCTGTGTGCGAGCTGGACGGCTTTGTGTACGTGATCGGAGGGGCGGAGTCCTGGAACTGCCTGAACACGGTGGAGCGCTACGACCCCAAGAACGACACCTGGACCCTGATCGCCCCCATGAACGTGGCGCGCAGGGGGGCCGGCGTGGCCGTCCACGCAGGTGAGACCCCCACATCCATGAACTCAACCGTTTAGAGCTGCAGGTGCCACACTGCTAGCGCTAGCATTAGCCACATAGCTAGCGCCCATGTTAACATTAGCCACACAGCTAGCGCCCATGTTAGCATTAGCCACACAGCTAGCGCCCATGTTAGCATTAGCCACATAGCTAGCGCCCATGTTAACATTAGCCACATAGCTAGCGCCCACGTTAGCATTAGCCACATAGCTAGCGCCCACGTTAGCATTAGCCACACAGCTAGCGCCCACGTTAGCATTAGCCACATTGCTAGCGCCCATGTTAGCATTAGCCACATAGCTAGCGCCCATGTTAGCATTAGCCACATTGCTAAGGCCGCTCCGTGTCCCTCTGGGTATCCAGGCAACTTGTTTGTGGTGGGGGGCTTCGACGGCTCCCACGCCCTCCGCTGCGTGGAGGTGTACGACCCCGCCCGCAACGAGTGGAGGATGCTGGGCAGCATGACGTCGGCGCGCAGCAACGCTGGCGTGGCGCTGCTCGGCCAGATGGTGTGCGCTGTGGGCGGCTTCGACGGCAACGACTTCCTCAACACCATGGAGGTGTACAACCCGGAGGCGGACCAGTGGAGCGGCGCCACAGACGGCCTCTCTCCCCCCTCTCACTGAGGGTTTAATCCCCCAAACTAACAGGCTTAGTGACGTGATCGTGTTGGGCGATGTTCTGTGTGGGCGGGTCCTAGGAGGGGTCTTCAGTGAAGACTTATATTACTGGGGTGGGGAGGGGTTGCCCAAAGCAACAGAACGCTTTTGCATATTGCATTCATTATTTTCCGTGCTGTGTGTGTATATACATATAGGTTTCTTTCTCATTTTTGTCAAAAGCCAACATTTAATACGCATTTAGTTGACTGGTTGTTTAAGTTAAGGTTGTATCTTTAAGTCATAACTGGTAACTTTGAGTTTCTCAACTCGATTTAATTTAGTCAAGTGTCATTTAGTCATGGTTTTTTCTCGCTCACTTAGTTTAAAGGATCTGTGGTTTTAAGCCTTACTCAAACGGATAAGAGAATAAATACCTGTCATGGCTTTGCCATTTAAAGTTAGAGCTGGATTGCTTTGTGAATCTTACATGATGGCCTTTTTATATATAGTTTTGTTTTTTATACACTACTGATTTAGCAATACCAGATAAACAATAAGTGGATGCACATGGCTTGGTCATTAAACTACATCAGTGCCAGTCTTAGTAACTTTGTTTTAATGCCACACTTGCTGATGTGCTCCTGCTTACTGAATCTTTTACTATGATTTGAATATTCACTTATTGCAGTTTACTGAAGATCTCTTTTGAGTGTTTTTAAAAGTCAGGCATTGGCATAGATTACCTTTTGGCAGCAAACATAGATTGAGAATACGTACCACGTTTGTAACATTTCTAAACTAATAAACCATGTCAACCAGACTCATGTTTCAAGCCCCTTTCCTTACTGCAAATGGTGCTCCTTCTCAGGGCTTCCTCTTTGTTCATTTAGTTTTGGCCCTTTGAGACCAAGGGCTCTACAGATAGCCCTGAACGTCCTAAGCGTGCATCTCTTAATCCATACTCTGAGGAGAGGCGTGACCCGTGAGTCTCCTTTGGTTCTTTGACGGCTAATCACTGCCTGCTTCCAGGGGACCCCGTCACTAAGCAAAGTCTTTATATTCCTCCGGTCTTTATCCGGAGGAGATTATGTTAAGACGGCGAGCGGTTGTGACATGAGCAGGGCTGGCGTAGCGGACGTCATGATCAACTGGTGCCTGACTTCATGCTGCTTATCTGGGCCAGGCAGGGTGGGTTAAAGACCTGTTTGTTGACTTCAGGCCGTTCACAAACTTGCCTCCGGTGTGCTTGGTTATCTAACCTGTCAATCCCAGCAGAGCCGCTAGGACATAGGCTAAACCGGAATAGCTAGTGTGCAACTCCGCATAATACCCGGACTCTAGTGTTTATTGAATAGGTAGTGAGGCGCACATCAGAGACCTAGCAGAGGGAAACAATGCAGTGATTCACACTGGGTTTTGGGAAAGGTGGTGAGGAACCAACAGAATAAAACAAACTACAATAATCTGTGCACTTTGAATTACTGAATTGTATGCTTTTATAAACAACCTTAGCCTATGTTAAATCTGAAAGTAAAAAAACTCAATAAAATAGCGGGCAACACTAAAGACTAATTTAGAAAATGTGGCAAAAACCTTTGTATTGTTTGGGCACGTGATCACGTGTAATTCACCCTTCCCATGTAGCAGTGATTCAAATGAGGCGCACCAACGAGTGCCTAGAGAACAGGGCCTTGCATATGGATGAGGTGACGTCAGGGGCTGTGCAGACCGGCCCAGGCTCTACAATGTCCCTGGAGAGGAGCTGGCTGTGTGCGTCGGTCAGCCTGGCTCTAACTGCCTTGTGATCACAGGAAACAACACTCACAGGGAGCTTAGAAGGGCCATTGCATTGATTCGATTACCACGACTATTTAACGCAGATTTGTCATCGGAGGAAAAAAAAGAAGCAAATACAACCCGGTCAACCTGGTTACGTTAAATGGGACCTTTATGTGTGGATTTAGTTTGTTCTCCCCGTGTTCCCGTGGGTTTCCCTTCACCCCAACAGACAGACAACAGACGTTGGGGCTAATTGACCTGGGTCCAGGGACTAACTGGGTGCTGCAGCCCACTGCTCCTCGAGCCGCTAGTGATGGTTCAATGCACGGATCATTTCGTGTGTGGTACAGTACTACAACCGCGCTAATGAGTCATTTATCTTACATTGCTTACATTCATGTCTAACTAATGCAGTTAATAATTGACAAAAAGGGCACGGATATACATCACTATTTGAGAAGCCTTGATGGGAGGACTCAGTGCTGGGAGTGACACCATGTACAGAACTGATGGGAGGACTCGCTGCTGGGAGTGACATCATGTACAGAACTGAGGGCATTGGGAAGCCTTGATGGGAGGACTCAGTGCTGGGAGTGACACCATGTACAGAACTGATGGGAGGACTCAGTGCTGGGAGTGACATCATGTACAGAACTGAGGGCATTGGGAAGCCTTGACGAGTCAGTCTAGTTGAGTGTAGGCCCAGTGTCACCTTGCCCATTTATACCAAAATCAATGTGGAACCTGACATATTTGAGCATTCTTTACACCAAGGGCTACAACCCTTCTTATCTAGTGATATGGTGACAACACAAATGGTGGAAACACACCACAAAGATATAATGCAAAGACCGGAAAGACAAGGAAACATTTCAGGTCGATCTCCCTCTCAACATCCAATTTAACATGACTTAAAGAACTTGATTGGTCAATCTGATTTAACGTAATCGAGTGCAATGTTGTACATTTCTAAACTTGATTAGTATTAAAAATCTGAGGCACGGTTCTAGAGCAATGTTTGGTAAATATACAACTACTAACTTTCCCTCCACAAATTCAGAGAAGCACACTGTGTACCCTGAAATAGTAGACAGGTGTGACCCCAGTAATACAATATGACACTAAGGTGTGTGGGTCTTTCGGCACCAGCATGTCGTTCATATCATAGTACACATCGTATTCATATTATAGAACATATGTACATGGCTAGTGGCAGGAGGTCATGAACCCGGCTTAGCGGCTGAAGTGTGTGCGGCTGGTGTCCTGGTCTCCTCCTATCCGAGCCAACACTCAACTACTGGTCATTTGGGTTAGGGTTAGGGTTAGGGTTAGGGTTAGGGTTAGGGGTAGGGTTAGGGTAGGGTTAGTAGCTGAAGTGTGTGCGGCTGGTGTCCTGGTCTCCTCCTATCCGAGCCAACACTCAACTACTGGTCATTTGGGTTAGGGTTAGGGTTAGGGTTAGGGTTAGGGTTAGGGTAGGGTTAGTAGCTGAAGTGTGTGCGGCTGGTGTCCTGGTCTCCTCCTATCCGAGCCAACACTCAACTACTGGTCATTTGCGTTCAAAGGAAAATTCAGAAACCTTGGGGGAGACTACGAAGGAGACATGAAAATGGCCACTCATTAACTTTTCTGGCAAAGAATTGATTTGTTTATCTTTGAATGTGAACACTTTGTCCTTCCACCAAAGAGGCGTCATGGTTACCAACAAACCCAAAGTCATAGAAAAGACCATAGAACGCATCCTTAAAACGTAATAATTTTTTTAATAAAACAATATCTTTAGGCAGATAAATAATTACAAATCCATGCTGATGTTTCATGTAAATCAATTTCAAGTAAATATATCTTTTTTTGTTTAATTCGTTTTAAGGCTGCTGAGTGGTTGACGTGGCTTAGACTTCCTGGTTGTGGTCCAATCACAGCCATGTCGTCGTGTTGGTGAGGCCTTGGCTCACGGCAGCGACACAGTGCTCCAGACTCACTCTGAGCGCCGTCAGCTGAGCGCCGCCAACCCTGAGCTTCTCCCTGGAAACACACACCACACTTAACACATGACTGAATCAAGGAGAGATGTGCGATGAGATGGAGACGGCCCTACAGAGAAACCTCCTCACTCTGTCCTTTATGTCATTGTCTCCATGGCGGGTGAGGGAGAGCAGGGGGTGTAACAGGTAACAGCTATTGATCCCATGCATCCACATTATCCACATTATTCACATAATCAGCATGGCGTTTATTAAAGTCCTGCGAAATGATCAATATTATATACATATATATATACTGTGTAAGTGCTGTTACATAGATGCTGTGTTCATGATGCATGATTAATACATAATTCATCGTTAATTCGTGGTTTATTTGATGTAGTAAATAAATAAATGATTTATTGATGTAAAGGTTACAATTTAAATGTGAACTAACGTTCTCTGTTGTGTTCCTGCTACGCAGTGTGTTAACTGGCTGTGTGCAGTCTACCGCGAGCAGATCTCAGTCAAAGGAATAGTTGTTGATGTCGGAGGCCAAGAACGACCGTAAAGACCCTTTGAAGGGACTTGAACGGGACTCTGCATCAGAGAAAAGGACCAACCTGTGGTCTGTGTTGTCCTGAAGAGCGCTACATACTGTATCCACACATCCTTTTGTACGAGGACATTTTATTCAGTCCCACACTAAACTACTTCCACTGTACTGCAGTAACATTGCCACAGTCGCACATTAAAGGTACGATAAGGTAGGTACAAAGGTACAATGTGTACCATTGTCATCAAGCGTTTACAATGAGTGCTGCGGTCCAAATTCCTTATTATTATTATTCATTATTAGAGAGAGGCATCCTGCTCCCCATGCAAGAGTAGGCTCGGGTAGAATCCAGTACAATCTCAGTGGATCCAGTTTGTTTGCTTGCAACCATGGCTGCAGCACGCTGTGTTTGTGTGCCAATGTGTTTCATATCTGGCAACCCAGGGTACTGTGAGAATAGTGAATCATTACACACAGACCAAAACAAATAAATGCTCGGAATAAATGTTCAGAGCCGGAAAGGAAATGTCAAAAGAGAACATACTGGCAGTAGCATTGTTGTAGGAGAGGCCTGTATTTCGACTTGGCATGTTTCCTTAATATCTGATGATGTACCATGCCCATTTTATGATTAAATACAGTACATTTGTTACATAGCGCTCCTTTATGCTATGAACAAGACAAAACACCACTGCTGACAACAACAATGAACAACCACACCATTTGGACTCGTGAGAAAATGTTCTGTGTGAATCCTCTTGTATCACAATGTTCACACAGGAACTGAGACAAAACACACTGTGTTCACAGCCTCCAGTGGAAGGCATGGCTCTCTGAAGCCTCCCTCTCTCCCCCTCCCCCTCTCTCTCCCCCTCCCCCTCTCTCTCCCCCTCCCCCTCTCTCTCTCCCCCTTCCCCTCTCTCTCTCTTGCTCTCTCCCTCTCCCTCCCTCTCCCCTCCCCCCTCTCTCTCCCCCTCTCCCTCCCCCCCCTCTCTCTCCCGCTCTCTCCCCCTCCCGCTCTCTCCCCCTCCCCCTCTCTCCCTCTCTCTTCCTCTCCCCCTCCCCCTCTCTCTCTCTCCCTCTCTCCCCCTCTCCCTCTATCTTCCTCTCCCCTCCCTCCCCCTCTCTCTCTCCCCCTCCCCCTCTCTCTCTCCCGCTCTCTCCCCCTCCCACTCTCTCTTCCTCTCCCCTCCCTCCCCCTCTCTCTCCCTCTCCCCCTCTCTCCCTCACAGAATTGTGTTTACAACCAAAGTCCACATCGACATATAGACGTGCATACAACTGAATGTTAGCATACACACACGCACGTGCACGCACGCACGCACACGCACACACACACACACAAAACTAAAGTCCTCACCAACAGAAACAAACACTCACAAGTCTTCCTCCGCCCGCACACACCAACACAAAAGTCTTCCCCCTACAGCCACTCAATCAGTGCACATGCACGGAGGCACAGACACACATCCTCCCTCCTCACAGGCTGCTTCTACCGTGGCAACACAGACACACATCCTCCCTCCTCACAGGCTGCTTCTACCGTGGCAACACAGACACACATCCTCCCTCCTCACAGGCTGCTTCTACCGTGGCAACACAGACACACATCCTCCCTCCTCACAGGCTGCTTCTACCGTGGCAACACAGACACACATCCTCCCTCCTCACAGGCTGCTTCTACCGTGGCAACGGGCGCCTGGCAGCACAGACAGCGCGCGCTTGTTGATCCTTGGTTTCCTCCTCTGCTTTGTTTCCACTGGAACATTATGCAACCAGTAGAGAGGAGAGGAAAAACACAGTGGGAGGAAGGGAAAAAGATCCTGTCGCCTGCTCCTCCCAAACAGCCACCATCATCTGCTGCTTTACCTTAAGACTCCCTTAAGGGCCCCTCATCTCCAACTTCATGTACTGCTTAACCTTAAGTCTCCCTTAAAGCCCCCCCCACCCACCTCCACCTTCATCTGCTGCATTACCTTAAGACTCCCTTAAGGGCCCCTCATCTCCAACTTCATGTACTGCTTAACCTTAAGTCTCCCTTAAAGCCCCCCCACCCACCTCCACCTTCATCTGCTGCTTAACCTTAAGTCTCCCTTAAAGCCCCCCCCACCCACCCCCACCTTCATGTGCTGCTTAACCTTAAGTCTCCCTTAAAGCCCCCCCCACCCACCCCCACCTTCATGTGCTGCTTAACCTTAAGCCTCCCTTAAAGCCCCCCCCACCTTCATCTGCTGTTTTACCTTAAGTCTCCCTTAAAGCCCCCCCACCCACCTCCACCTTCATCTGCTGCTTAACCTTAAGTCTCCCTTAAAGCCCCCCCCCACCTTCATGTGCTGCTTAACCTTAAGTCTCCCTTAAAGCCCCCCCCACCCACCCCCACCTTCATGTGCTGCTTAACCTTAAGCCTCCCTTAAAGCCCCCCCACCTTCATCTGCTGTTTTACCTTAAGTCTCCCTTAAAGCCCCCCCCACCCACCCCCACCTTCATCTGCTGCTTTACCTTAAGCCTCCCTTAAAGCCCCCCCCACCCACCTCCACCTTCATCTGCTGCTTAACCTTAAGCCTCCCTTAAAGCCCCCCCCACCCACCCCCACCTTCATGTGCTGCTTTACCTTAAGCCTCCCTAAAGGTGGCCCCGGACTCCCTCCCTCTACGCTGTGGGGAGCAGGGTTTATGTAACCAGGGCTGTGCTAGGGACACATTTCCTCCTCTACTCTCCACCAGGAGACGGCCTGTCATGTCTCATCTGGGATCACATCGCCCGCCAGGCGCAGAAGAAGAAGAAGAAGAAGAAATGTTTGACAAAGGGCTACCTGGGAGTTTGTTTACAATCGGCTACTTAAGGGGCCTTTCCTCTAATGGATTAATGCACACACACGCGCGCACACACACACACACACAGCACATTAATGTCCTTTGTGTACAGAAATGACTCTGATGCACACACTGCACAGGCCCTCTGACCCGTGTATAACTGCGTAGACGCAAAGAGCAGGAGCTGTGCTCCTTTCCCACTCCCTTTCCTAGGTGTTCCACAACACGGTGAGGCTGGTGCATCGCATGCAGGCTACAGTGGTGGGATGGGGGAGGAATCCGAAGGCAACATCCCCGCGGGGTGACACACGATTGTCCACAATGGACGGATTACTGGGCAGACAGACCCTCCCTGTGTCTCACTTGATCAAGCTGCATAGCTCCCCTGAACGCTGTGAGTCCACCAGGAGAACGCTGCTCAGAGAGACGGAGACCACACTTCCTAGTTGTCTGGTTATACGTATGTGCGGTGACATTTCATTGCGGTAATTGCAGCCGTGCAAGGCTTAGTACAAACCCCAGGAGAGTTAGCAACCCAGCGGTCCAAGTTATGAGCTATTCCACTGCAGTTTACAAGCCTTCAATAAGGGTTGCTCTAAGCACGCATGTCTAAGAATGTGCCCAACAAGAATTCTTCAAAACCAACAAACATTATTGGTGGCATATTTTCCTGAGGAAAGTAGTTTAAAGTCTAATGCACTAATGACCACATCGTGTTTTCGGTTTGATTTGTTGCACTTTGAAATTTGACAATGCAGTACAATGCAACGAGCGTTGACAGACAACATACGAACGGCTAACGGCGTGGATTCTCATTTGGATATAAATGTAACTCTTCATCACTTTTGCGTTGAACAAGTGATTAAAAACGGGAGCCGGATGGTGCGCCACACATTTCTCCACTTTCAATCTCAACAGTGCTACTCTCTGGAAACTCTTGGTGCCTTTGTAAAGCCACACCGCGCTTAGAAATGCTCCCAAACGGAAAGCATCAACAACAAAAGCGTAATAAACCAGCGGAGGGAGCGGACCTCTCTCCAGCCATGCTCATGGTTTTCAAAAGAAAGGCCGTTTGGCAGGAATGGGACCTTCGTGGCTTGACAAGTAGCTCCGAGCACAACGCCAGCTGCTGAAAGCAAACGTTTGCACGTAGCGAGGACGGAAAAAATGGTAAAAATAACCCACTGAGCCAGACCAACAAGCCCCATTGTCGCCAAAGACAAGATTTGTTCTTTCCAGTGTAATTAAGTTCAAGCCCAAAACAGAACGTTCTCCCAAGTTATAAAAGTAAAAAAACATGGATTATGAAAAACCTCCACAGCCAACCTGGTGAGCAGGGAGACACGAGGGAGTTGAAAGCACTGCATGTTATTTGCTTTAGATTGAACCTATATTGAACCTATATAGAACCTATATTGAACCTCTAACAACATACCACACCACATAAGAAACATTACTTTCATTGAAACCGGCAGAGAAGACAAAGAATGGAAATGTAGAACAATGGAAAATGGAACCCAGTTGTAGATATGCTGTTTACTGCTATTTAATTAGTATTGTATAAAAGGCACACTTGTTTTATATAACTATTCACATGAGGTACTTATAAGGTACTTCCTAAAACTCAGAAGTCAAGCCTTTTAATTATATAACAGAGCCGTTAACATTGCAAGTTTATAATTGACCCCAGGATATGACAAAAGGTTGCAAGGTTATGCATAATTTACATAATAAACATTTGTTGCCATGACACAAACTTAATTCTAAGTTGAAGTAGCATGCCATGGGGATACTTTGTGGTCATTTGGCACCAAGACGTGAATATTGAGTATGGTGAGGTGAAACGTGCCTTCTTACTCTTACTGATTGGACATATAGAGGAGGGTCTAGAGTCTAGTGACTGTGTGGATCATCTCAGCCACGGCTCCCTTTGGGCTCCCTTCAGAGAACTAGAGGTTGTGTGGACCGACTCTCTCCAGAGAACTAGAGGTTGTGTGGACCGACTCTCTCCAGAGAACTAGAGGTTGTGTGGACCGACTCTCTCCAGAGAACTAGAGGTTGTGTGGACCGACTCTCTCCAGAGAACTAGAGGTTGTGTGGACCGACTCTCTCCAGAGAACTAGAGGTTGTGTGGATCGACTCTCTCCAGAGAACTAGAGGTTGTGTGGACCGACTCTCTCCAGAGAACTAGAGGTTGTGTGGACCGACTCTCTCCAGAGAACTAGAGGTTGTGTGGACCGACTCTCTCCAGAGAACTAGAGGTTGTGTGGATCGACTCTCTCCAGAGAACTAGAGGTTGTGTGGACCGACTCTCTCCAGAGAACTAGAGGTTGTGTGGACCGACTCTCTCCAGAGAACTAGAGGTTGTGTGGACCGACTCTCTCCAGAGAACTAGAGGTTTCAGTAGTGTCTGCCAAGGCCTTATATAAAGCACGACATCTTGCCGGCACAGTTAAGAGCAGGAATTAAATATTCAAAACAGCAGAGAATGCTCACCCAAGCAGCGAGTCTGGATTACTTGACGAAGGAAGGGGGGGGGACGGGGGACGGACGACACAACTGAAATATTTACAACCATGACTAAATCAGCACAACAAAACATTTTCCTCGCATGCAGCTCAAATAAAAGCTGTCTGGGAACGGTGGGGCGACATGTTGCTTTCATTTGCAGTTAAAACAGACTCCATTTATAACACACAGCGGAGTCAAGGCACCTTTTGGTCAAATATACACATGATTAATGAATCGGAACTATAACTAAATAAACACATATATATATATATATATATATATATATATATATATATATATATACGTATATATATATATATATTGCAGTGAGAGTGGATCTACTGGGGGCGTGGTGATAAGACCTGCAGATAAATCATGTCTAATACAGAGGCCATGTTTCCATAGCAGCGGCTAAGCACCCTGGTCATTAATGCAGCGGGCCATATAGCTGTATATATATATATATAGCTATGTATACATCTCTCTATAGCTCTACATCTCAGCTCTGCGGTAAGGGGCTTTGTGACTGTGTACTTCCTAGAGATAATCCCTAGACTCAATTAAGCGTTTTGCTCTCTGACTGGTTACTGTGTACATCAAATCTATCCGTTTTTTTATTTTATTTATTATACTAGTATGTATGGAGTTGCTTGTGCAAGCATACACACATACTAACAAATACTTTCAAGTTTCGGTCCCAGTACGTGATCTACATAATGGGACATTCAAATATTGACTAGACCCTAAGGATGTGCTGAGCAATGGGAAGAAGTCATGGGACTGGGACAATCAATTGTATAACAAGATAAAACATATCTTTCGTCTTCATCTTTGCACATAGCATATCAGACAGACACATGGGACGCATGCGAACACACGCACATACGCACACACACACACACACGCACACGCACATACACATACACACACACACACACACACAGACACACACGCACACACACACACACACACACACACACACACACGCACACACACACACACACACACGCACAAACCCCAGTAAGTGTGCACACATCGATTGATCATGCATTACAGAATGGTTGTTTGAATGGAGAAAACCTGTTTTCAAAGAGCCTGCCAGCATTGGCAGTCCACAGGCAGCCACACACCTCTGGGCCGTGGTAACGATCACCAAGCTTTTGTGTTTGGAATGCATTGAATTACGCAACAGAAGGAAAAGGAAATAGTTGACAACGAGCTAAAACATTTCAGGGGGAAGAACTATGCGAGAATTGCCATTAAAATAGAACTATTAACAGATTGTATGCGTCTAATCAAAGGCTACATCTTAGTGTTGAACGGCGGTCACATATGGGATTTGATCTCACTCTCTAGTAGAACATATGGAGTCTTTATGGGATTTGATCTCACTCTCTAGTAGAACATATGGAGTCTTTATGGGATTTGATCTCACTCTCTAGTAGAACATATGGAGTCTTTATGGGATTTGATCTCACTCTCTAGTAGAACATATGGAGTCTTTATGGGATTTGATCTCACTCTCTAGTAGAACATATGGAGTCTTTATGGGATTTGATCTCACTCTCTAGTAGAACATATGTAGTCTTTATGGGATTTGATCTCACTCTCTAGTAGAACATATGGAGTCTTTATGGGATTTGATCTCACTCTCTAGTAGAACATATGGAGTCTTTATGGGATTTGATCTCACTCTCTAGTAGAACATATGGAGTCTTTATGGGATTTGATCTCACTCTCTAGTAGAACATATGGAGTCTTTATGGGATTTGATCTCACTCTCTAGTAGAACATATGGAGTCTTTATGGGATTTGATCTCACTCTCTAGTAGAACATATGGAGTCTTTATGGGATTTGATCTCACTCTCTAGTAGAACATATGGAGTCTTTATGGGATTTGATCTCACTCTCTAGTAGAACATATGGAGTCTTTATGGGATTTGATCTCACTCTCTAGTAGAACATATGGAGTCTTTATGGGATTTGATCTCACTCTCTAGTAGAACATATGGAGTCTTTATGGGATTTGATCTCACTCTCTAGTAGAACATATGGAGTCTTTATGGGATTTGATCTCACTCTCTAGTAGAACATATGGAGTCTTTATGGGATTTGATCTCACTCTCTAGTAGAACCTAACAGGGATGGCATAACAACTTCTGTTAGGGACTACCCGCTATCGCACAAGAAAGGGATTGCTTTTGTTTGATTATATAATCAACAGGATATTGCGAAACAGGGAGGGAGCATGAAGAAACTAGTCATAATGTGTTAGATAATGCTTCAAAGTTGTGTGCCAGTCCAATAGCATCAACACGCTTCCTTTTGTGGGGTTCGGGGGGATATAAAACGGGGATATTTCTTTAAGGGGAATACGGAAAATCAATCAAAGCATTGTCATTATGAATGTCCAAAAAAACGGATAATTTCATCGTATTATTCTTTAAGATCGTTCTGAAAATACTATTTGTAAAGGTTTGAACCTTTGCCTAAGTAGGTAGTAGTCATAGATGCCCCACAAACAGCGAACACTGTATCACTTTAAAGAACCCTTTCAAGGACCCCTGAGTCCAAACATCACCCTGGGTCCTAGCCTTGACTCATGGGAACACTTTAAGCCGATGCTTCAACATGATAGTGGAGTTTTTGGCTGTGCGGCTGGTCTGTCCATTCTGAACACAAGATAAATAACTAACCGCAATCGCTTTTGACCGCCGCCTACACAGAAGGTCCACTACCAAGCAGCGGTGAGGACCAAACTAGTTTGCAGTCACAGTCGAATGCATTAAACACTCATACAGTTAATGGTTACTTCAAGCTAGAAAAACCGGTCCAACCGTACTTGTCTAGGTCGTCTTGGTTCCCCATGTCCCGGGACATGGGGAACCAAGACGACCTAGACAAGTACGGTTGGACCGGTTTTTCTAGCTTGAAGAAGGGTCTGAAGTAACTTTTCCGTGGCCCTGGTCCCGTCACATAAGCTGTGCACAGCCTATGTGACGGGACCACTCAAGGTGCAGACTGTGTGTGTGTGTGTGTGTGTGTGTGTGTGTGTCGTGTGCACGGCTCTCACCTGTACTCTTGCTGGGAGAAACACACGATGAGATCCCGGGCGCTGAGGTGGGCATTGATGCTCACGATCTGAAACACACACGTGGGGCCCAAAAAAGAAAGAAAAATAAAACCACTATGTTTGATCAAGATGTATGACGTGCTGGTGTTACGGTGGACAGAGCCTGTGGTTGGGGCAGCGTGTGGCGGTCTACAGGGTCATCTAGGGGTTCAAAGGTCGGACCCCGATGTCCGCAGTCCACCTGTAGTCTGTAGTCAATAGTATTAACGTTAAGCATTCGTGCGGCTAACCTGGCTAGCGTGGATGAAGCTGAGGAGGGCCTGGCTTTCCTCCATCCCCATGTCTGAGGACAGGACCCTGAGGGAGACAAACCAGCTTCAGACAAATGCAGGACACTCCTCTACTATGGGTTGCACAGCACCTGCTCACACTGTCCCAAAGTAAACGGCCGACAGTTCGGCTGGAGGGACAGGCAGGTGGAGATGGAAGGGGCTAAGGTATTATTGAAGGTATTATTGACACGTTGAAGGTATTATAGGAGGGCTGGAGGAAATGTATATACACCACACATGCAATTCAAACTGACTTTTTCCATGACATTGGCTCACTTACATTTTTAAATGAGTCATTTTACACCATCAAGCAACGTAACTTCCTCTACAGTGGAAATAGATATTGTGATAAATGTGTTCAATGGCCAACATCTAAAACAATAACATCAAGACTGTGATAATATCATTGGTTTGTTATCGACTCTAAATAGCCTTTCATGTTGTCCAACCCTGACCTGATATCTTCAGAAAAACATGAGAAAGAGAGAGAGTGAGAGTGAGAGTGAGAGCGAGAGAGAGAGAGAGAGAGAGAGAGAGAGAGAGAGAGAGAGAGAGAGAGAAGAGAGAGCGAGAGAGACAAAGACAGAGAGAGCGAGAGAGAGAGTCAGACAGACAGACAATGCGTCTAGCTGTCTCCCAGGCACTGCATTTCTTGAATATACACACACACCTGCACAGAAAAGCAAATGCCTTTGCTCACGTACACTTAACTAGTTGTTCTTGCTCATATGTTCACACATGAAAATAAATACTGCCGAAGGCAGAACTGAGTTATGTAAATCCCGAGACAAGTCATGGGAATAGAACAATCAACTGTATAACCATATACATAACATCTTTCTTCCTCATTTCTGCAGATAGCATGTCAGACAGACACACACACACAGGGACGAATGTGCACACACACGCACACACACACACACACACACACACACACACACACACACAGCAAATGCGCACATCAATTGATCAGGCCCCCTACAGTGACCCCTGGTCAGAGGGGTGCTGGCGCTACATCGTGCCCTCTGACCTGGGAGCCTACAGTGACCCCTGGTCAGAGGGGTGCTGGCGCTACATCGCGCCCTCTGACCTGGGAGCCTACAGTGACCCCTGGTCAGAGGGGTACTGGCGCTACATCGCGCCCTCTGACCTGGGAGCCTACAGTGACCCCTGGTCCCTTGGTGGTAGTTTAGCACCACCAAGGGAGTGCCTGCCTACGGCCTTCTGATCGGTGTAATGGGTCACTTCTTTAGCCTCTGGTACATTACGGCATAAATATCATTAACGTTATACACATTAACATGAAGAACAACAGAACAATATCCCCGACACTGTCGGCAGTATATGAACTCAAAGGTAATCATTGTATTCTTTGGGACACTAATCA